>JAVCKT010024114.1:0-23057 GCA_032273925.1 Rhynchotus rufescens
ATTTGTTCTTGCTTTGTCCTCTTACCTTCAGTTCTTAAAATACAAGGTGCCTCCTATACGTCTTACTGAAGCTGGTCATTGATTTAGTGACATGCTAAGAGCAAGGGCTTCCAGAGACTCTTGTCCTTGAGATTTCTCACCCCGAACACTGAAGGATTCACACTAAGAAGCAAACTCCTTGGCCTGTGCAGCGTGCTGCTGGGCTGTCACGCTGCCATCTACAGCTGCCCTGTGCAGTGTCAGTACTGAGCAGCTCTGAAGCACCTGCTGATACCGCTCCGGCTTTTGCAGGTCACATTTTAATCAGGTTTATGCTGCTGACAGCGTAGATTCCAAATCTCTAAATTCACAGGTCCACGAGATAAGAAGGTTTCTTTGCCTGCGGCTTCTGCTGCTGTTGTATGCTCTGTACATTACTAATTTGAAACACGCAGAAAGAGCATATGCTCTCACCACCTGTAAGGGCTGTGAGACAAGTATTCTTTAAACTTTGGTTCCTGCAAGAAGAAAAATCACATCTCTCACAAGCCAGGTATAATCCTGGCAAGCCATTAATCAAGAAGGGTAAAGAGACAGGCTTTTCCTTTTAAGCTTTTCTAAAAAGAAACCCCTCTTGGCAGAAAATTTAATTAGAGTGCATGAATCCTAGGCTTTAGACAAATGTTTTTTACTTTACCTTACATACGGCACTGCACACTAAATACTGATGAACAGCTTATAATTAAACATGACTAATTTCAGTCAGAAAACACCTTATGACCTTGAATGACCTCGGTCGAAATGGATATGAGATAAAATTCCAGAGGACAGATTCGTTCTGTGCAGTTCTGTCTAGCAAAGCAAAGTAAAAAGAGAATGAAGCTTTCCCTCATTAGTCATGTATTATGGTGTTATTTTGTCTACCATAGCCTGTCCTTTACTAACATTCTGCACTAAATCCCTCTCAATGTTGTAGCTCTGATATCCTTCTCCATTGGTGTTTTAGGCAAAAAATTACATTGGACTTGCAATTAAAAATGATAATCTGGTATACGTGTATAATTTGGGTGGCCAAGACGTGGAGATACCACTGGACTCCAAGCCAGTCAGCACCTGGCCGTCTTACTTCAGCATCATCAAAATTGAGAGGTAAAGTGCTCATGTACTTTCACCAAAATCATATTGTTAATAGAAAAAAACACAGAGAACTATCCATCAGTTGTCCAAATGTCTGGTCTTACCCCTTCTGAGGTAAATGGAAATGCCAGTAATTTTAAAGAGTCAGGATCCAAGGGGCCATAAGCAGGGAGAAAAAGTGTCTGTTTCTTTTTTTCCTCTCAGACTACCAGTCTTTTAATTGTGGATATATAAGCCTTGCATGGATTTAGGGACCTGGTTTGCTTGTTTGTTTGAAGTCTAACATGAAAATGAAAACATGAACATGGAAAATTCTTCTCCTGCAATTCCTCTCTTCAGGATTGGAAGACATGGCAAAATGTTTCTAACTGTGCCCAGCCTTAGCAGCACAGCTGAAGAAAAATTCATCAAAAAGGGTGAAGTTCCGGGTCCTGGCTCTCTCCTGAATTTGGATCCTGAAAATACTGTGTTCTATGTCGGCGGTGTGCCTCCAGGCTTCAAGGTTAGTCAGATAAACACTCTATATTCAGACTTAAATAACATACACCCATCTTGCTGGGTGTATGTTTCCCTTACAACATGGAAAGACGTCCTTGTATTTATCATAAGAAGGAAGGGAAGGAGGATGAAGGAAAGAGGGAGGAGGAAGGAAGAAGGAAGAAAGAAGAAAGAGAAAGGAGGAAGGAGAAGGAGGGGAAGGGAGAGGGGGAAGCATAAGGCTTCATGAATACTGCATATTTTCAATTATTAACATACAGCTTTTTTTTTCTTAGAGCTAACTGTTTTTGCTTCATCATTATCTATTTTGTAAATATGAAATGTACCACTTGTCCTTTAGAAGTTTCATACTTAAAAAATTTACCAGAATAGTAAAAACAAATATGATCCATTTCCAAAGCACAGGCAATATGCTGCAGAGGCATTTTCTCTTAGAACTGCATATATATTTTCTGCATCTCTGTATTACTATTATTATTATATTTTAATCAAAATGGAAAATATGAGAAGCCAAGTAAAAGTTACGGGCAGTGATCAGAGTCTGAAATACAAGAGGTGTTAATATCACAGCTGGTCCATAAGGCGGAGTATTTTAATGATAAAAGAACAATACACTAGCTCTGTCAGCTTTACTTTTTTACATATTCCCTTCACTAACGTGGCTATTTAAATTCCATTTGCAGTGAGCTCTGTTAAAAGAATGACTTTCCATATCCTCCTAACTGTTTCAAATAATATCTACTGAGTATTAGCCACTGGTACAGATTTTGAATCCAGGTGCCCTGTATTTTAAGTGGTCTCTCATTTCTCTCACTTCTATCATAGTGTGAAATTATTTTTCAGGAAGAAAAAGCTATCTATACATTAGACATGAAATACTGATGCAGAAATGTCACGTACATCAAGATCTGTGATTACCCATGAAAGAAGCAAGATCTTAATTTGCCTCTCCTTCTCCACCAAGTTTGCTCCCTTTAAACGACAAGGAGGGTTCTTGTTTGCAGCTGCCTTACCTGAACTGCTGTTCTAAACTGCAGCTGACAGCCACACAGAATCATAGAATCCTTAAAGGTGGAAGGGACCAAGACCATTTGAAAGTGGCACCATCCCATTCATTAGAAAATAGGAAGAGCTCAGATACCAAGGTGACCCAGGCACAAATGTTTGGCGACACCATGATGACAAACGCAACCTTCCTCCCTTTCCCTGCCTTGGCAGCTGCCTGCCAGCCTGGACCTGCCTGGCTTCATTGGCTGCCTGGAGCTGGCGACGCTCAACGACGACGTGATCAGTTTGTACAACTTCAAGCGCGTCCACAACATCGACACGGCCGCATCCCCACCCTGCGCCAGGTAGGCGACGCGCCCGGCGCTGCTCTGCGCTGCGCTACGCTGCGCCGCTCAGCCCGTCGTGTCTCTAGAAAGCATTAACTTTCTTCTCCAGAACAGAAATCTGCAGATGATATTGACTTTGCCACCTGGGACTCTTGCTCCCATATACAAGCTGAACATATTTTGTCCCGATTGCTTATTTACACTAACCCTCTCCCAACCTTGCTCATGCCTTCAAAGCGGAGCACATGTGGCTCAGAACGTTCTGAGAAATCTTTTTAATTGTAAAGTCTTATAGATGTCCTCAAATTAAAAGGGGGTGCCTTGGTGTGGGAGCTCTGCCAAATCTTGCTTCTCTTTTTCCTAGAAATAAGTTGGCTTTCACTCAGAGCCGGGCTGTGAGCTATTTCTTTGACGGCTCCGGCTATGCCGTGGCAAGAAACATTGAGAGACGGGGAAGGTTCAGCCAGGTGACCCGCTTCGACATAGAAGTTCGAACGCCGACAGACAACGGACTCATCCTGCTCATGGTTAACGGGGTGAGCAGCAAATTCTCCTGATAAGTTGTCCACAAGCACCTCAAGTTCGCCTGTGCCACGGGAAACCTAAAATGTTTATGTCCTCACATCTCACTGGAGGGAAGATGAAACATTTTGTGGTCAGCTAGTGTTGAGCCAGTTGAGAGAGTCGTGGAATTCCCCTGGGAAAGCCCTTGGGAAGCAGGGACCTTGGGCTGGACCCTGCTCTCCTACAGAGACAGTCACCTCAAATGGTCCTACTACTGTGATGACACCTTGAGAGAGAACCTAGTTAAGCCCAGTATTTGCACCTTGATTTAAACTTAAATGTAGAGTCAAAGCTAAAGGACGTTTTCATGAAGCAGTTCACATAGGGCAGCCACTTTGGTAGATACCACCTTATAACTGTGTCTTGGAGTAGTATTAGTGTTTGACATTTATTTCAGTTACTGAAAATAGTAGCCCAAAAAGGTACGATCCAAATGTCACAAGCTATTCTAAAACCTGAGGGTGACTCTGCAAAGGTCTGAGGAAAACACAATCTGCATACAACTATCCTCAAGGCTGACTAAACTGAAGGCAAACTCAGATAGATACCTGCTCGTTGGATGTCTCCACACCAAACTCCCGAGTCCTGGGTGTATTAGAGCTAGCAAAGCCACAGAAAACAAGTTACCGAGTGGATGCAATCTGCAAACACACACATATCTACACACCTACACATACCACAGCAGGGCACATTTAGAAGGAAACAAATTCCACTCTCATTAGAAGAGTTACTCTCTGGTGTTTGCTCTAAGGTAACTTTCAAAAGAACTTTCTGGACAGCAATTTGCTTTACATCATTAACCCTCACTCTTGGGAAGCTCTGCTCTAAGCAGCTGCTGCTAAAGCATAACAGTGCTACTGCAGTTCACTCATTTTTTCCAAGCAGAAGATCACAGCTTTGTTTCTGTGATATATGCACTTGGTACGTTATGGTGGAAACTGTGATCAAGTGGGATGTCAGCCGTGGAAGGCCACGTCTGCTGAGATGCCTTCAGAGGGACTGTGTAAGCAGCCCCCATGACTCACTTCTGCAAGGATAGCTCAGGAGCTCTCTGAATACATTCCCTGTTTCATCTCTGAGTTTAAGCTGTTCAAGAAAAACGCAAGCTGGAGTTTCATTAAAAAGGACTATATTAAAACCTACTTTTACTACTTTAAGTAATGACTTCTGAGGGTGGGATAATTAGTGTCAGAGGCAGCAATTCTTGCCTTGCAGATTTTCTTGAGACTTATTGTTCCCATGTCTCCAGTAGACATTTAACAGTACGAACATCACAAAAGAATGCAAACATTAGCATTAAGAGCATTAACCGAGATGCACAGCTGCTGTAAGCTGTACTTCCTACTTCTTTATGCTCAAATTTGAAATGAGACTATATGCTACAGATGTTAATTTTAATTATAACTTGATTGCCTACTTCTCCTCTTCCTTTCTCAAGAAAGATTCAGCTCCATGAAGATTTCCTAAAATAGAGCTCATTTTTCTAAAGTTTAAGTCACCCAGCCACAGAACAGAAGCCAAACCATGAGACAATGACAGTCCCACAATGCTAAAACCAAGTTCAGGTTACCAAATAAACCACAGCCACTGCCCAGCCTCAGCAAATAAATACATCAGCGCTGATCAGGGCCCTGGGGAGAGTCACTCCTTACCTAGCACAGCAGCGCTGGCAGAAGCTTTCACTGCAGATATGTGGCAAAACACCGGCTTTACCAGCATAACTTCTTTCATTTCATTCAAAGTAACTGGTTTTACTTTGCCCATACACAGAAACATTCACATTGGCAATACTTTGTTGGAAAAGTACCAGCACACCTGTGTGTGTCGAAAACAGTGCTCCAGTTTTTGCAAATGAAATAACGTCTTCCAAGCAAGCTTTCCACAATGAGTACCAGTCACTCCGATTGCACTGTTTCTTTTCTTTTTCTTTTTCAATGTCACTACAACGAGCACAGTGCTCTCCTGACTGCTGTTTTGCTTCATACAGAGTATGTTCTTCAGCCTGGAGATGCACAACGGGTTCCTCTACCTCCGCTATGACTTTGGCTTCGGGACCGGCCCAGTTCTGCTGGAGGACTCCATGAAGAAGGCTCAGATCAACGATGCCAAATTTCACGAGGTAGAGATGGCCTTACAGTCACCATCCCTTGGCTAATTCCAACAACTCTAAGGCAGCAGTAGTTTGCTCAAAAGCCCATTACAAATACACAAAGAAGAGGGGCCAAGGGAGCAGGGCTGCAGTAGACTGGGCAGGACAGCAGCCCCCATAACTGCCTTGCACGTGGAGGAGCCCTCGCTGCTCTCACCAGCGCAGCTGACGGAGCGGAGAGACCTCCCTGCCTCCCCGTAAACCAGCACTCGTGGGCAGAGCTTATATCCTACTAGCCACATTATTAACTGCACAGGGAGGGGGCACTTCAATGTGGGAGGAAAGGGTTACAGTTAACAATGAAACTATACCCCCCAAAACTGCAGCCTTCAAACATGCTGCTCTCCACAATTAAAAACATGTCACTTTGGCATCACCTTCGCTGTTGTGCATTGTGGTATAAGAGGTCCACTCACCACACCTGCCACTGACTGGGCGTAAATTCGAAGTCTGATCTACAAAGCTACACTTCTGTTAAGCCTGCCTAAGAAGAGCAGAATTAAGTCTTTTAGGCTTTGAGAATACAGTAAGTATTTATAAAAGTATGCCCATAACTTCCTCTTTGATCAATCAAGAAAGCACTCCCAAAATTAATGGAGTTGATCTGCTTGCCTAAGTGTAGAAATGAAGCTCAGCAGTTTTGTGTGGCTCTGAACATAAGTGAAATACCCTGTTTTTTCAGCTGTCAGAGAAACTGGAACATTAAAATAATCTCCCTACTAGTAATTGTTGTCAGCTTCTCTTGATTTACAAAAAAAAACCCTTTTTTGATAAATGGGTACTACCATTAAAGCTATAAGACATACAGATACAATCAGTTATGCAAAATTACCATGACACATTTACAAAAGATGGCATTTTGGGCACTTAAAATTAAAGTACATGTCTTTCTTTTCAGATTTCTATTATATATCACAATTCAAAGAAGATGATCTTGGTAGTAGACAGGCGACATATAAAAAGCATGGATAATGAAAGAACAGCAATGCCATTCACAGACATCTACATTGGAGGAGCACCTACTGAGATCTTACAGTCCAGGTTGGTTTATAACTATTATTCCATCCCTATCGACAAGCAATCATCACATTTAATAATCTTTTAAGCATTTAACAAGCTTCTACCTGTGCCCAGTGGCTCACAAGAAAACATTTTCCCAGCTTCCACACCTTATGGAAAACAACCCCTAAGACACTAAGACACTATTCTAATCTTCTCTTAGCACTCTGAAGGACCAAGGATTAGATAGATTTGGCATGATTTGATTTCATGAAGCCAGTCTAGCTGTCAGTAGGGTCAGCTAGACCTTAGTTAGTAAGGGTAACAGAAGCTGCTGTCTTCTTACAGTAGGCACTTTCAAAGAGCACATGACTATAAAGAATCACTATTCCTCTTCACTCTGCAAAAAGTGATCTTTGTAAAACACAAATGCCTTAGCTGAAGGATCAAAGCTCTTGACCAAATGCACATTCACATCCAAAGATGGTGTTTTTCCTACTATCCCAGCACTTCAGTTCTAATCAGTCCCAGTCCCTCTCTAGACCCAAGTTAGCTGGCTTTGCGTGGGTGTGGGAAAGCATAGGGAGAATAGATAAATTCTCATTTTCCCATCTCTCATACCATTTGACAGAAGCCAAGCTTAGTCTCAGGAGACCTTGTAAGGTCTCAGGAGACTCTGTAAGCCTCGTTGCCTGACAGAGGAAGCTGCTGGTCTCAGGCCACATGCTGGGCAAGCAGGAGAGATGCCTGGAGAAGGGAGGCTGCTCTCACACACCTTCCACACACGGTTCCGGCACGGATAGCTGGGCCCTCCTCTCCGGGCTGCCTGGAGTGTCACAACTCTGAACAAAAACACAGGCTCTTTGTAATACCCTCTACGTTGGGAAATGGAAGATAGCAAAGACTGCACGATAGTTTCTAGGTATTTCCAATAATCTTTTGTAAATATTTTTGTTGTCAGATTAACTGGCTGAATCAATCAATAAATAATGTCACCAATAAAAAACACAGATTAAGGTTTTTATGATTAGAACAAACTTCCTATTAAAAAAAAAAAAAGTGATGCCTTCTTTGAAATGCAAACAAAATGGTGGCAAGAGTAAAATAGGTGATATAATTTATGTGGTCTTTTTCATTAAAAAGGTCTGTCATAAAGAACTATTAGGAAAACTACTCAAATGAAGGGAGAATGGCTCCAGTGCATTAAAAAGCAGCTAGGAAATAGGAAATACAACACAGAGTAACTCCTTGGTTTTCACATTTCAGTTTTTCAGTCTAGAAGATTTATAGCACATGCCCAAAGGATCTCTGCTAAGGCTATTACTGAATGTATACTGAATGTAAAGATCTATAAACCACAAAGAGGGAAGAAATCACCTTGGTCTATCAAGACTAGAAAAAAAATTAACAAGTCCATAAGGACCTAGAATATTAGGCAACTGTTCAGTACTTGCCTAAATGAATGGCAGGTTGATCTGGCTGAGAAATATCAGACACACAATCAGTCATATGAATCAGCTTCCTAAGTGAATTGGGGTCATTCTACAAAATATCTGGAAGATTCTTTCAAAACAGAAAAAATAGCTGCTCACAGTAGAGGGAAAAAAAATCTGTAGACATTGTAAAACTGTGATCAATTGTAGTATTTAAAAGTGTTGAATGAAATGGCTCACGCACGGCCACATTTTTACATTGGATATTGTATTCAGCTTTGGTTCTCCTGAGAAGGGTAGACAACAAAGAGTCAAAACGGTCTTAACCTGGTGAAAACACAATGTTTGCATCAAGAAAGTCTGCACTAAAATTAAACCATCTTCTGTTGATTTTTACATTCCTTTTTTCTAGAGTGATTTACATTTGACTGACATCAGTGGGCAGGGACAGAGGGAAGAATTAGCTGCAGTGACAGAGAAAGAGTTTAATTTTCTTTCAAATCAGTATATTTTCACTCACCTCAACTGACTTTTTCCCAAATAAATTAACCTGGAGCCACTGGTGGATGTTATTTGGATCCCACCTCATTCAGGGGCATAAAGCATGGTGCTAGACCAGCTAGGAGCACTGGGGACTGGGAACTTTAAGGAACAAATTCATAAGAAACCTTTCTTTAGTTTCAAACCATCTTCTTTAGCTCCCATTGCTCCTAGAAAGTGTTATTTCTAACGTTGGCAGTATTTAACAAAAAGGCATATTTGTGGTATCCAGTAATGACATTTCCTGCTCCACCACAGACCCTCTGTGGATAGACAAGTTTCTTCCTTTTTATTCTGCAGCACGAATATCCTGTGGACAAATTTCCTGAAGTTTGCCCTCTGCTATAATGTTGTGCTATCTGGGTGAGGGGTTGAGCAAAAAAAAATGCAGCAAGCAGGAACAGTCCCACCGCTGGGCCACCTACCTCAAACTGGACATTAAAAGGGTTCTGGGAGCCCATCTACTGGTCTCATTCACCAGTAAACCCACTGATTTTCACCATACGTGGTAGAAGTCCACTTTAAAATACGTCCCTCAAATTAAATATCTATTTTTACCTGGTTAAAGTTATTTTTATGTGTCTCTCACTGATGTCTCATATTCTTAGTATCTTGACTCCTCATAACACATGCCGTGTGTGACTGAACAGTTGCTTTAGATAATGATGTAGAAATTGGGTCTCAGTGAGCCAAATGACTGAGACTCTTCCAAGTTGTTTTGGAACACTTTGGCTATAAAAGTATATGGAGGAGGGCAAGAGTTCTTTAACTGCAGCCCATTTGACACTGTTTTCCAACAGCATCAGCTCACATCTGGCAGGAAGTGTTGGTTTTAAAGGCTGTATGAAGGGGTTCCAGTTCCAAAAGAAGGATTTCAACTTGTTAGAAGAACCAGGAACCCTTGGAATCAGCTATGGGTGCCCAGAGGACTCATTGGTAAGCACAACACCATGAGTGGCTAACACCAAAATTTTGGCAATTGATATGATCACAAGCTTGATATTTACTTCAAATAACAGAAAGGAGAAGTCTTCAACCACGGAAACTAAAATGCATTGACTGAGATATTTTATTTAGTCTGCTGACATAACATCCAATTTTCATCCTGAATTGCAGTACTTAGAGTTTTACTTGATATTCTTATGATACTGACATTGCAGTTTGAAGGCAGGATCTGATACAGGCTCTGCACTGCATTTGGAAAACAATTATTCCATGGTAATTCATTTTTTCTTTGTGAAACAAAGAGAATTGCCCTCACACACTTCCTAATACAGATGTATGATGTGAAAAGGGCAGCAAAATGTGTTCTCCAAATGAGTTCTCCCCTTAAGTCAGTCCAGCTCTACTTGTGTGAAACACAGAACAACTGCACTAACACTGAGGGAACTGCCATCTCTTTCAGAATCCCCTCCCTCATTTACTCCTTACAATACAAGGCCAGTAAACCTAAACTGCATTCAGTTCTTATCCTGCAGACAGATCTCTCCAAGGCCACGCTGCCTGTGGAGATGAAGAGGCCAACCACCTGTAGAACTCATCACACAACTTGATCCTCTGTAAAGGAGGAAAGCAGCTGCAGTTTGTTCTACCTCAGGCTTGGTTTTTCTTTTGAGGCTGAGGACTATACACCCCATCTCCATGCGCTGATACAAGCGCTCGGTGTGGCATCAAAGCAATGCATCTCATGCTGTGATACTGACTCTGTGCCACACTGTTCAGAGGGGCTTCAACCTCCTCTGTCTCTAGTCTTCACATTCCCTAACATTAGTGCATGCAGGATGGGCACTGAAGGGAAATTGAGGGCCATATGTTAATGTTTCACTTTGTTAATAATTTTGTGGCCTGCAAGGGGCAGTCTATATAAATTAGGTTAAGCCAAGCAGAAAATATTGATGTTTTATAAAAGAATTGAACTGTCTACGTGTTTTAAAGAAAGTTTCCGGTTTTATTATTAAAAATGTTTTCTATGGCATATTTGTTACTTTATTTAATTTGCAGATGTCCCGCCAAGCATATTTCAATGGAGAAAGCTTCATTGCATCAAGCCAAAAAGCGTCACTTTTTAGTGAATTTGAAGGAGGCTTTAATTTCCGGACACTGCAGCCCAATGGGTTGCTATTCTATTATTCTGAAGGAGTGAGTATACTTTTTGCTTATAGTTTGTGTTGTTTTATTTCACCCTTGGATTGTTTCCCAGAATACTAGGGGAATAATAGAATTTTTAGCTCATGTTTTAATGATCAAGAAAGCAGTCTAGAATACAGACCCATTCGGTGATGGCCACATTTTTACAGTTTGTGTTTGATCTGCAGATGAAATGCAGCCCTGCCTAAATATGATTTTGATGCCAAGAAGAGAATATGATCACATGCCTAGAATTAATATGCATCCCTCTGTCCTCAGCAATATCCACAGGGTAGAAATACAAAGTGAATCTTGCAGTGTGCTCAGCAGCACTGCAATCCCAACTCAGACCTGTAGGTGCTACCAGAGCATAAATAATATTAAGGGACAGCTATTTTCCTCCCAGAGACAATCCCTGGAAGCAAAGATGAACCACAGAAAGCTTGTTTGGATTAGTGGGTTGGTATTTTCAGGAGTGCTGAGCTAACAGAAAGCAGTCAGAGAGCTATTTCCAGATGGTACTTTAACCTCAGTGGATGAGTGGTAAAAACTGTTTTAGAAATGGCTCCTTGCAGCTCAGCCTGGGGCTAACTGCTCCTGCCAGCAGCGAGAGATGGGCAGAAGGTGGAGCCACACTCCCAAAAGGGTGAGTGAGCAAGAGCCACTCTGGGAACCTGAGGGCTCAGACCTACATCTGCAGCGAGGGTCAGCTCCAATGGCAGGAACACATGAAAACACCTATTCTGCCACCTCTGCAGAAGATAGCCAGCAAAGAAGACTGTGTGAGACCTATATGCACTCCTGAGCTTTTAAATTTTACAGCCTGGAGCATTACATATATTAAAACAAGTCACCATGTCAGCTATCCAAGCTGCTTGCATAAACGAGGCAGAGCTTGAAGTGTAAAAAAGTATTTTCTTGTATCATCTTGTATTATGATCACTTCTGCATTCAACTCAAAAGCTCTAAGCCTAGGAGATGCCAGGTGCCCTATTTAACAAATGGAGATTCAGCTCTTCAGCATGAATCCTGTGACTGCACAGAGACGATCCTCATTCTCATGGAAGAGCCAATATTCCTGTTATGTGGGGCTGTCATCCCATATGCCTGACCCAGGTAGCAAATCATCTCTCTAAAACCATTTTGAGTGACTAAGTGAGTTTGAACAGAGGGAATTAGGGGAAAAAAAATATATATATCATTTTTACATGAGTGGGATTCTTACAGTAACCTTGCTCTATACAGTACCGTAACAGAGATACCAGGCACACAAATCAAATATAAACATGAACTGCTAGATGGAAGGAGCTCAAGTGACAGATGCAGGAGACGCAGTCAGCAGTGAAACTCCCAGCATTAAGGCTTAAACAACGGCAAGAATATCAATTATAATGCAATCATCTCCTCCTTTACTTCTCTACAAAGACAGCAAAACTAGGGAAAACAGCAAGAAGAAATATGTTTGGCTAGGGAAAATAAATACAACAATAAAATGCACTGGACTGCTATTTTTTCCAGTGTTACACATACATCTGAAGATGCTTTTCTCTGTATTTCAGTCTGATGTGCTATCCATCTCTATGGAGAGAGGTGCTGTCGTTTTAAATGCAAGTGGAATCAAAGTTCAATCATCAGAGAGAAATTACAACGATGGAAAAAATCATTTTATCATTACTTCTGTCACACCAGAAAGGTAAAGCTGTCCAGCATCTTTCTTTCCCTGTCTTTAGAATAAACTATTTCTTGTAAAGAAATCCTTATCATTTAATATTCTCTTTCAAAGGAATGCTTAGGCATTTTTTGTCACTGATTCTTTTTAACTGATTAATTCACTTTAAAAAATACAAAGCCAAAAAGACAAAATCAACGTGATTGAAATGTGGCCTGCTTAGCCTGAGGATAAAATGCTATGAATTTTTAGTAAATGCAAAAGAAAAGAACAGCAAATTAATGTAACAAAAAAAAAATAGCACAGAATAATTTTACAAAAAAAAATAGCATGAGGGTCATTCTTCCTCTTTTTTTTATTATTTATTTTTTATAGTAACCCCTAATTAACCATTGAGTCATTTCAGTACAACTTTCTATGTTAAACTTTTTCTTAAAAGGTAAAGAATCAAACATTTTTTATTTCTCAATCTTGATTATGCAAGTAAAAAATGGTCATTTTGTTTCCAAACTGAAATGGCTACATATGGCTTTTGACATCCAAGAAACATGTTTTGAAAAGCTGCAAGTACAGTACAGTGCCTTGGCACAGTGCTGAGAACTGTCATATTTTTCAATTTTGAAAACTGTCATGTTTTGAATTCTGAATTTGCCAAAAATCAATGCTTGATGCCTTCATATTAAAACAACAGAATCCTTCCTAATTTCTGCAGCAACTGATTTGCCTGTTGCATAATGAGATTAGATAAAGACCATCATATAACAGGAAAGTGTTGTGATGAAAAAGAAGGAAACAGGGAGAGGGAGACAGAGGAGAAGGATTAGCAGGTGCTCATCTTCCCAACAGTGGTTCCATCCATTCAGTTATGAACAATCTCTTTGTTGATGTGGCTTCACCGAACGGACTGCAGCTTTCTGGACTTCAGGATCAACCCCAGGATATCATGTCAAGACATACGTGTTGGCCTGTGGACTCTAGGTTGCTCATGGGTTAATTGCCACACTGCTCATTGCACAGCTGGAAATGAGAAGTCCTCCTGCCTTTGAGCATTACCGTTCAGCAGTGCACGCGCTGAACGCGACATTTGGGGTGTACATAACTTACTATCTAACAACCAGCATGGACTTTTCCAGAGGCAGCTTAAGAAACGGATGCTTTGTCCTTGCAGGTATGAGCTGACTGTTGATGACAAGAAGGAAAGCAAAAGGAAGCCAGCTAAGGACAAAGCAGGGAGAAGCCCTGACAGTGTCAAGAAGTTCTATTTTGGCGGCTCTCCCCTCATTGCACAGCAGGCCAACTTCACGGGCTGCATCAGCAACGCCTACTTCACCAGGTGGGCAGCACCCTCCCAGACCCCGCCAGGCAGACACGTCTGACAGCTCAGCCAGCAACTCCTCAGCAGAATGGATGTATCTGCACTATAAACACATTTCTGCCACGTTGTGAGGCTAGTCACTGTGTCTGAATCCCTTTCTTACCTTACTTGCCATGAAAGCTGTTGGTGCAGACCTCCTAGGATAAGAAATTGTTGAAGTGGGAATAACTGTCGACACAAATCAGCTTTCAGTACTGCACCTGCTAACGCCTTTGGTGCAGTGTATAATTTGCATAGTTATAATTCCCATTTATATGATGCAGCTTGCAGCTCTGTGATACTACAGCATCTCTCAGAAGCTGCTGAAGCTAGGAGTTTGGTCATGTGGAAGTGGTCAGCATTTGATGATCGTAATCACTTTACGAAATATGCTTTTACAGAAATTTTGAAAGCAAATTTGGTGCTGCAGATTCTGCCTCTCTGTTTATGCAAGCATGAATATAACAGACAGAAGTCGTATAGGCTGCCCATATCATCCGAACATTAGTTGATTAAGCTGTGTTTTCAATCAAGGATCCAAGATGAAAAAAGCCCATCAAAACATCATTTAAAATAGAAATGAAAAAATACAGTGATTTCTATGAAAACTATTGCAATACTTGCAAACAGCTCTTCTTTTCACTTTTCAGTCAGTCAGTCATATCCCCTCTTTGAAATACAGGTTGGATCGAGAGGTTGAAGTGGAAGATTTCCAGAGGTACTCTGAGAAAATTCAGACTTCTTTTTATGGATGCCCTATTGAATCCCCTCCAATTGCTCTTCTCCATAAGAAAGGAAAAAACTCGTCAAAAGCCAAAGGAAATCGTAATAAAAAGGTTTGCTACAAATTGCTTCAGTATCACTTTAGAATTTCCCAAAGCTAATAAATAACATGTCTTGATTGTAAATCCTCCAAATCATGGTTCCAAAACGTACCCCTTGAAGGTCTTCGTCCCTTTGAATATTCACTCACTACAGAATCTCCCTGACCCGATCTGGCCAACACCTGCATCATTCTGTCTTTCTAGAACTGTAAAACACAATTTCTGACATCTTCAGGAAAGCCCTGCAGAAAGAACCTCCTTTAATTCTTTCTATAGCCTAAAGACAAGAAGCCTGCTTCTGTTCTCAGCTGCTTCCATGAGGCTCTATTGGGTACAATTAGCATGCATTAATATACATGAGTTCCAGCATGCAGAACCAATGGTCAAAGCATGTCATATTATGACTGTAGCATATCCTACATTTCTGAAAGTAGAAAGGAAAAGATTCAAATAGGAAAACTGCAGCAGAATTGAACTGCAGTTGATAGCTCCACACATAGCTATTGGAACCATTTTTATTTTTTAATGAAAACATATATTGCTAAGTTTATATACAAATGATGATGCTCCATCAGCATTTTTAGTATGCTCCATCTCGGTTAACCTTTCTGGTTCGCGGTTCTCTTTGTATGAAGGTGGGAAGAGATAAGGAGAAGATCTCACAGGCTTCAACGGGCCTCAAAATCAAGAATCAAGAAAGGAATATCCAGAGAGACCCGCAGTGCCACTTGCCCATGAACCCCAAGGCAACCGAGCACGCCTATCAGTTTGGAGGAACAGCAAACAGCCGGCAAGAGTTTGACCACATACCAAAAGATTTCAGTGAAAGGTAAAGCAACCTGAGAAATGAAAATGAAATACTCAGGAGAGGATAAAGTAGGATTTAAAAGGAATAAAATGACATATTTCTGCTTTTAGCCTGGTACCATTTTTGCTTAAATGTTATCTCTAAGGCAAAATTTTATATACATAATGTTTTTAGGATGTATTAGAAGTTTCAGCTGAATCAAGGTAATAAATTGAATATGTTTCTAGTTACATCCCATTTGTAGACTCTTCATCTGTATTATAGTAAGAAAAATGAGTCTTCCTCCTCATTTTTAGGAATATTTTAAGGATGTTACTTCTACATAAGTAGTGCACCATTGGTGTCTATGTAAGATGCAATGGCATTCAAAGAGAGACGGAAATGAACTTGAGAGTTCACCAAGAAATGAAGCCCAGCTGTGTGTCCAGTGGACCATCGCAGCTCTCTAAAACTGTTTGAGAATCTGCTTAGTGCTGCAGGACATAAAGATATGAAAACCAAGTCCAACAGAAGCCATAATGGAAAGACAAGCAATAAATTATGAGTCCATTTATTTGGGATATTTAATCCCCAGGCTCCCACAGGATATGCCGTAGGGCATCTCATGACCACCAGTGTCTTAGTTTAATATTTTCCATGCAAGACTACAAATTCAACAACACAGCACTTTCTGGAAGCACACCAGACCACTAACTCTGAAGAGTGCTATTTCCTGACTTAAATAACAGAATCATTACATTTGTTTTCATTCAATAACAGTTTACTCAGGACATTCCTGATAGTGTCCACTTGAGACAGATCAAGGAAAACCCAAAGTCTGAAATGTCTGTTCATTCCCACAGGACATATGTCATTTTAATTATTATTAAAAAAAAAAAAAAAAAAAAAAAAAAAAAAAAAAAAAAAAAAAAAAAAAAAACCAATTTTTATATTTAAAAACATCTTCTGCTGGCAGGAGCCTAAATGTGCTGTGGAAGCAACACATGGCTATGGAGCATGTACCGATCCCTTTCATAATACAAGGAACAGAAACTAAACTAATCGGTGCCGTGAGAATAAGATTAACCAGTTCTGGCATTGCCCCCCACAAACACACCTTTTCCACTTTATAGGCCCAAAACAATAGTACCAATCCCCCTAGAACTCTTCACTGGTCACACTGTGACAACTTAAATGGCAATATCACCCTCAACTTCATGAGAAAGGACTATAAAGCAGAGGTTTAGCACCAAGTCTAGAGTAGCACTAAAGATTTGAGAACTGCCAGGCTTCTACAACATCAAAGGACACAAAATATCCACCAACATTACTATTTGATGGGAATGGATACATAGTGTCCGTGCTGTCTGGTACAGGCTACCTGCACTGATTTTATTCACTCCAGAGATTCTGTTATTTTGAAAAGTTCTTTCGCAAGGTGGGTTTTTCTCTAGCTTTGACTTCTACTCCAAAAATCAGTAAGGAATGCTTCTCAGAAGCACCATTTCCATAAAAGATATGCATCTTCTTTGGAAAGTGAGAAGAAAATCTCAATCTTCCACTCTGTAGGTTGATTCTTGTCAATCATATCCATCCTAATATAAAAACTGTGTTTTTATTTGCCAGGGCTCAGTTCTCTATCAGTCTGAAAACTCATTCATCTCATGGCATGATTTTCTACGTCTCCGACCAAAAAGAAACCAACTTCATGGCCCTTTTCGTGGCTCACGGTCGACTCATTTTTATGTTTAATGCTGGTCATCAGAAGATAAGGATTAAAAGTCAAGAGAAATACAATGATGGCCTTTGGCACAATGTAAGTAGAAGAAAGCAATTTGTGGGAGGACACAAGCTTTGTAGGGTGCAGTAAAGGCACTGCTGATTTGATCTCAGGGAGAGTTCATTCCTGTGTTCATAACCACACTGATGTGTTCAGAAATTTCTGCTAATATTTTTCAGTCTTCCACACAGAATATTGCCAAGTTATTAACTGGGGATAGGAGGGTTTGCCAACCAGATACAAAAATCTAGCGATTGCCCACACTAACAGCTGCTCAAAAATTATGGAAGCAAGAAAAAAGAGTAAGGCAATAAAAAGCCAAATCAGCTAGGAGGGAAGAGCTAGGAGATTTCTGTTAGGCACATTTCCTTGAAGTGCTTAAGCAAGGGGCATAGGTGTCTTAGGCTCCGGCTGCAGTCCATGAGAAGACAAATTTAGGGGGCAATGGGATTTTCCCTCTGCAGGTACCTCTCTGCTCCTCTCTGAAATCCAATTACAAGCTGCTAACATCAGTATTTAAGTGCTTAAGCACTTAAACATGCTTAAAAGAGGTTGAATGAATCCAGAACTTATAGCTGGAGAAGACTGTGAGAATTGTGAAAGTGTAGCAATGTATCTGTGAATTTATAGCAATGTATATGTGAATACAAGAGCAGCAGAGCTCAGTAAATTCCATGAGATCTTAACTAACTCTGCCAAGACAGGGTTCTACTATTAAATCTCCATATGAATGTCAAGAGTGAGAGTTACTCAGCAAATATCAACATAAATCCAGTATTATTAATAAAGGATGCTTGTAGCATATGACTCATAAGAAATCTAAGATTTCTGATAAAAAATCTTAGAGAATATGACTCATAAGAAATCTAAGATAAGAATCTTAAGATTTCTTATCTTCCTCCACCACAGAGTAGTGTTTCCACAGCACATGAAACTAACAGTCTGTATTGTTTTCCTCCCTTTCTAGGTGATATTTATAAGAGGAAAAAGTTTTGGCCGCTTGATAATTGATGGTCTCCGAGTACTGGAAGAATCTTTCAGTGGCAATGCTGACACCTGGCAAGTCACTGAACCGCTCTATATCGGAGGGGTATCTCCAGGAAAAGCTGTGAAAAATATCCAGGTAAGAGAGACACCCATTACATCACCACATATCTCTATGTACAGCTAACACTAACGTTGATTCTAGAGGTGAACTGAAGCAAAAGTTAAAATAGTATCAGCCCTCAGCGTGCTGAGGAGCGCACGGCTCAGGCTGAGTGGACAGGGGAAGTGCACTGGAAGTGCTAGACCTCAGCAGACTTGCAGCAGCACTAAGGCAAGCCAGCGGCCCCTGACAAATAAAGAAATCCTAGAGACATCCCAGCTTAGATAAGACAAGTAAAGTTAGGTGAGATCAATCTCACTCTTAAATCTGAGATATAGATGAGTGTCAAGATTTAGCTGAGATTTTAGTGCTGCCTCACTGTCTGTCTTGATGCAAGACCTAGATGTCTGGGTTCTGGTCCACAGTTTGGATGTTCAGCTGTATGTGCCTCCAAGGCAATCACTGGCCATGCGTGACTACCAAGATAGCCACACTGCTCAGAGAAAGCCAGGTCCTTTCTTGCTGTGAGGGTATGAGGTATGACTAGTGCAGTACTGCCTTGCCTTGCTCTACATGCAGTTCGTTTCTCACGGTTCTATATGGATCCCTTGAGAAATAAAGAGTGCAAGCTAGACTTACCTCAAGGCCACCTGAGAGGCATCTCCCAAGTGTGTAAGAAAAGCATCTACTCTGCTTCTCTTTCTCGGATTTAATTCAAAACAAACACAGCAGAGAATCATGGCCTTAGAGATCACAAACAAGCACAAATGGGGGAGAAAAGAGTTTCTTTCCTTCCAGAAGCAATTTATCTAGTAATCATGTTTTTGTTTCCTCAGATTAACTCAGTCTACAGTTTCAGTGGTTGTCTCAGCAATTTACAGCTCAATGGAAGATCAATTACTGCTGCTTCGCAGACATTTAGTGTTACCCCTTGCTTTGAAGGCCCCTCAGAAGCAGGAACATACTTTTCATCAGAAGGAGGATATGTCGTCCTTGGTAATACACTTCTAAATAAATATATCTAATAATAAGACCTTAGTCTTATTTACTGTACTGCAACAGCATATGTACCTGATGGACATGGTAATTTCATACCCTGTGAGCTATAAGGACCATTAGATACAGATCATTATTGTGCTAACCAGCTGATACTGAGAGGTGAGAATGTCACCATGAAACTAGATAGAAAGTTATATATGTGTGTATATACATGTATATATAGTATATATTTAAAATAATTAGAATAATTCATGGAGGAACAGAAGACATGATAAAAATTCTCAGAAAAATACAAGTCAGTGGGAATAAGAGGATGTACACCAGCAAATGGTCAGCCCTTGGTCTTTACAAAAACAGTATGTGATTCAAAAATCTTCATGAAAGGCTTTCTGTATGTCTTGACAATGAACAAAACGACAAAACAGATCTTTTCTGTCATTTAAGCCTGCTGTGTTCCAGGAAGTGTTTCATGAGGTCTTTTTGGTCACACAAACTGATCCCAATAGGAAAGGAAAGACAGCAAGCCTACCCCTTGGCAACACCAAGAGGAACTACATGCTGTTTCTAATTTGCTCGCTGGCCTTCCCCCCAGATAGGAAAAGGGGGTTTCTACTCCTGAATCATCAAATCTCAAGTGAACTCCCACACATTGTATAAAGACTGCTGAATGTCAAGAAAATTGCACAATACGAAGCCGCCTAAGAAAATACACAGAAATTATTTTCTGCTTTCCATCATATTGTTAAGGAGCATTTTTAAACAAAATACATGCTTTTCAAATAATGAGAAAAATAAAGCAGTTATTATTAATGCTGCAAGGAAGTGGAATAAACAGAATGGCAGTGGGTCACATATGGTGATACACTGTACTTCAAGTAGGTCCACTGCTGCAGATTCCAATAGTTGCAACAGGACAAGTAGGTTCCACTGAGGACTTTGAATTTCCATTTTGACTTTGAACAGATGTCCATTTCATCAAGAACAACAACAAAAAATGATTGCTATTCTTTTTTTTTTCCCTCACAGATGAATCCTTCAGTTTAGGCCTGAAATTTGAAGTTGTTTTTGAAATACGCCCCCGAAGCAGCTCAGGAATTTTAATGCACGGTCACAGCGTGAATGGGGAGTACTTGAATATGCACATGAAAAATGGACAGGTATAATGAAGGTCACCTTCCTCCCCCTGCTTTGACCAGTTCTTCTCTCTATTTGGACTGTGCTATGTGCAACTTTTGACTTACAAATTTGTCATTTCTTGATTCTCATCTCTCTCCTCAGTATCAAGAGCTTAGATTAGGCAACCCGGATACTTCTTTTAATTTACATAAAAATAACACCTAGCAGAAAAACAGATCACTTGACTGGTACTAACAATAAATATTTAATGTGTAGGTGAATAGATGCATTAACACTGGCACTTTAGTACTGCTCTTTCATCCACACATTAAAAATGTATAGCGGTTACAAGCAAGGTGATTCCAGTTCTGCCTGATGAATTTTTATTTCTTGTATGTTAAAAGCAAAATCTCAGTTGCACTTATTGCCTTTTTGTTTTAACACACATGTGTGATGGAGAAACCAAGGGGAAGTTCTGGCTGCATGAAGATCTGTGATTGCTATAGAAGGATTCAATGGCCATCTTAACAGTTGACATTCACCCCATCCTAAAGCAAGTGTCTGATATAGGTGAAACGAACTATCATTCAGGGAGCCTGTTGTTCTGTAAATCCCATTCTTGTAGCCATAGTTAATCCTTGGCAAATTAACAGAGAACTTCTCACAACCACAGTGCATCTCAGTGTGTCACAGCACACTGGAAGCTCCCATCTGCACTCAACTGATACAGCTCAGTACCTCTTATAGAAAGAGCTCTAGAAAGCTTTGCATACCCACAAGCTTGTTGGGTTTGGTTTTGCTTTTTTCAATTGTATCAGTTGGTCTAATAAAAGATAACTCCTTCTCTCAAACTTCACTCTCAGCATGGTGCATATGGGAGTCCAAGACAAAACTGACCATGTAAAAGCAGATCTCCCTGCTTGTGACCAAAACAGTTAGTCTGTTAGTAACCACTCATGTTTTTACCATTAAGTGTCCGCTCCCTTCAAGTGTGTTACTAAAGACCTGTTTTGTGAAAGCTTTTTTTTTTTTTTGCTGAGCAAATAAGAATGATTAGCAATTCATTTTAAAGTGCCTATATCTATATCAATACAGCTTGTCTGAGTGATATATTAAGGAGCCATTGTTTAACTATTCCAGTAGATCTTGTCAAGGATAGGATGAAAAGGAAGATGAGGATCATTTAGTTGTTGTTTGCTGGTGCCCTTGTATAAAAAGTTAAAACATCCCTAAGCTACTAGTATATTGAGATAAAGATCCTCTAAAATTGAATATAAGCTGTTTCCTTCCTTCACTGTCAGTCAACGAGCTGTCAATATTGTAGGAGACAAAGTGGTTTGGGATTCTCCCACAGTTGTCCTAGAAGTGCCATGCCTTGCAACAGGGCACGGCAGACTATCTGCAGATTATCTATTTTTGCAGACTATCTGCAAAAACAGCCGCCATGTAACGAAAGCAGAAGTGCAAAATTCAGAAAAATTCATTCTAGCTCTGCCACAGATTCACTGACTAACTTGAACAAGTAATTTAATAGTCATTCTTAACTTCCCTCTCTGATCCTTTCTCTCATCTTGTCTATTTGTTTAGATTTAGGTTTTTCCTGGCTGTTTCTTATTAAGTGGCTAGCAAGATGCTAAAACAATCATCTGGGGCCTCTAAACACTAATTTAACACACAGGAAATTATAGAGTCACTCTTCTGGAAAATTTGAGTGAAATTAGCTGTTTTTTGAACAAATCTTTTCTTGAATGCTCCTCCCTGAGTTTCAATCAGAAATACTGCAGATATGTTGAATCTTTTAAAAAAAATCAAATTAGAAAGGAGGTTTATTGTAATGATTTTTGAGAATTTGCATGAAGCAATGTTTTCCTATCACTTACACACTAGACATGTGCTGAATGGGGACCATAGCATTAGTACAACAGCAGAGAAAGAAGAGAACAAAAGGGGTTTTAAAATGACAACTACATTATTTTCCTCCAGGTTACTGTGAAACTGAATAATGGAATCAGGGATTTTTCAACTTCAGTGACACTGAAACAGAGTCTCTGCGATGGCAGATGGCACCGAATTGCAGGTCAGTAAAAACTTAATTATTCCCTTAAGAAAGGCAAGAGATCCAAATTCTCCATCCCCAGCTATCCATCTCCATGGGCCAGCAGACTGGGAATACACTTGTATTTTTAGATACTGCCTTTCACTAGTCAAGATGCAAGTCTGTGTCTTGTATTGCCTCGCAAGAGGCAGCCCTTGTCCTCCTCCACACCTAGTGACTGCAGAGCTTCCTGGGAGGATGGGCCATGCTCCTGCCGAGCACAAATGAAGGTGGAAGCTCCTTGTTCAGACAGCATGGACAGCCTAGGGGAAGGGCTGGCAACCTCTCCTACGGGGTATGCCAGATGGTATTTCTCTTTCCTCAGTTTGAGGTTAAATGTATTGATAGAACACAATAGCTGCAGCCAGATGCTGCCTTTAAAGTTCAACTAGTAGGCCTGGCCTAGAAAGCCCCTGACTCACAGTGAGGTTCAGCCAGAATTTTGTCCCTGTCTCAACCCATCCTGCATTCTTAGGTTTCAAAATCAGAAAGTATATCTCAACTGTAGGTATTTGAAGCTCCTCTAACTTCTTTTCTGGAATCTCACGTGGGATGCCTCCCAGCGCTGCATCCACAAGAGATGTTG
>JAVCKT010024115.1:0-14484 GCA_032273925.1 Rhynchotus rufescens
TTCCTTCTTGAACATACATAACACTACCTTAATCATCCAGAAACTCAGAACAAATTGTAGCAAGTCTGAGCCTTATGTCTAAGGAACTGTCATTGATAGTCATTTAAAACTTTTATAGTCTTGATTTTCAGGCTGATTTCATCTCTTCTACCATGAACTCAATGTCTGTACTTCTTACCAAGTACTTTTGCTTCACAAATAGAAAATGTGATAACTGTAAATACTCAAACCAGATAATTGCTTTTTCATAAAACTGTTATTTGAGAAAAACCCAGAATGAATATTTGCTACTCCATCTCCTCCAAAAATAAAAGGAAATACAGGCAGAGAAAGTGCAGAGTAAAAAAAGCCTCCATAAATCCAAACATAGCCATTCCACATTCAGAGAGGCAAGACCACCTTTTCCCTGTTTGTACACTTTATTACTTGTCACTATTTCTTCTTCATGTAGAACCTTTAGTTTGAGAATGCCTCCCTGCCACTTCACATGTAGTACCCATGTAACACCCAATTGGGTTTGATATCATTATGTAAGAATAATACTGTTAAGTCTAAAATGCTTTTAGAAACACTTGTATCCAGGGTTCTGTATTTCTCCAGCTTTAAGTTGTGCCACTTCTCAAAAGTCAAATAGTTGTAGAAGTAGGTCACTTATATTACAAACAGCAAGGCAATGTCCAAATACCAGATAAGCTTTACATAATAATGACTTTTTACTCTAAAGACAATAAATTAACCATGGAAAGTCAAAGGACATCTTTGTCATGTTGTCAAGGGGTCTTCCAAGAAATACAAGTGATGAATAAAACTATGAAAGTTAATTCAGTTCTTGCAAATACTTGAACCAAAGCCAAATTTCCTCTAGCTTATAAAGACTATTGCAGACACTCATTTGCTTATTATTCCCCTTGTTGCTCAGAGTGAGACATATCTATCAATAACTGAATTCAAGTTAAATCCCAGACTCATTCTCACAATCAAAAAGCATCACTCTGAAGTACGGAACAATTCTCATTAGAACACCTTAACATCTTATCTTATGAGAAGTAATGCTCTGAACCAAAAAGCTTTTATCTAAATAAAAACTTTTATCTAAAATATGAAAACCAAGTGACAGCAGTTATGGTTTCATGAGTAACCAAGGGGAGGCAAATAAAGACACAGATACACCAATAATGTTGCATTGAGCAGAGCAAAGATCAAAACTCTTTACTACCTACAAAATCAGTCTCCCAGCTGTGCACCCTCTGCAGCAGAAGCAGAGCTCCCCAAAATGCCAGTTGTTGAGGACGTGCTCAATCAGCAGCCCTGTTTATGTCTACAGAGCTCAGCTGGGTCCCTTCAACACCCAGACTGGAAGAGTGACTAGAAGTCTACCACAATAAACCTGGAAGACCTACCACTCTTGGCATTGCCTGCGTGCTGTCTAAAGTACCTCTAATTAGTTCTCAATCTGTGAGAAGAGACAAGATAAATTCTACAAGGATGACTCTCACCTTGTTATAACTGTGTGACAGGCCCTACAAACCCTGACAATAAAAGATTGAGATAAAGGCCCAGTAAGAATCTCTCAAAACTTTTCTTTCATAGATGAACAAATGCATGAAGTAAAACAACTTTCCCAGGAGCAAACAGCAAAAAGACTTTCTGATTCTCAGTTTTCATCTGTCAGGCTATGCTTCTCCTACTTTTAATAATGGTTGAGTTCATTTTTTTTTCTTGTTCTAATTTCTATTTACACTTTACATTATTATAGAACTCCTTTGCCATACAAGATAACTGCAATACCACAGTGTAGAGACACTGCTTGAGAAAGAATTATTACTCCATTTCCCTTTTCTAGTAGTAAAGCATCATTTAAACGGTTTCAAAAAGGTACTGTTCTATACCAACTATGAAAAGGCATTTCATTTTCATTCATAAAATGAAGGAAAAACATCAAAACAAATACAAATGAAGATGTACAGAGAACACAATACATGAATCCAGAATGCTATCTACTGTTAGTATCAGTATAGAGAATTTCTTTGTCTCTAGTGTCTATTTTAAGATAGTGTTTTATTGTTTCCTTTTACAGGGAATATCTTGCAACAGAAACAGCCTATTCAGTAAATTAATGAGTCAGCTATAGTATACAGAAAAGAGCTTCTTCCCTTCTATAAAGAAGCATGACTTAAACAGCCATCCAATTAGTATCTTTTTTTTTATAGTGTTTTATTTTAAGACACAGGTCCCAAGCCCTTGGCAGCACTGAATGGTCTATCAACATTTCCATTATACCAAGGCATTAGAGCATCAAACCAGTCCTGTAAAGCTTAATCTTACCAAGAAGTACTAAGATCTCAAGTAAAGATACAATTCCAAGACACACACTTCAGCAGGGTTAGTATATTGCTAGTACAGTCAAGAACATAGAGGAAGTTCTTGGATTCAGGTTTGACTTTGTTTGGGTGTTTTTTTTTTTTTTTTTTTTTTTTTTTTTTTTTTTTTTTGGTAGGTATTATTTTATGAAGAAGATGAAGATCTGCAAAGACCCCTCTCTGTCTTTCCTGGCACAGGAGACTGTCTATCTTTGCGGTCTGCAAGATGCATACGCTTGTTTGGTTTTCTTCCAACCTGTCCCTGAGGTATCTTTACTCCAAGAACACTGTAGAAATATCATTTGACTGATACAGATCTGTATAGAATAGAAGCCTAGTAAAAATGTTATTGCATGCCCTGTCAAACTCCAGATCCTGTTCTTGCATAAAAATTTTAAGTCAAACACTGATTAGATGCCCTGCAGTTGTTATCTCACCCAAAGGGATTCATCACAGCAAACATGAATGTAAAGAAGCATTTCTGGCAGCATCAGTAGGATAACAGAGCCACAGAAGAAATAAAATAGGCAGCTTTTCCCAGCTAGCCAGTTTAGCCTCTACTCTCCATTCACTGCATAGCATTGGGAGCTATTTACTTGTGAGAAGGCAGACAGGAAAGAAACACTAGTCCTGACTGAACCCTCATCAAAACCCTCTTTAGTCTGCAGATACTGAACAAAACTTGGTATCAAAGCAAAATTTTAAGGAAGTTCCACCCTTTCTTGGCCCAGATGATAGAGCACAGGACATTAGTGAGCTACGTTCTCCTTTTGGTCTAAATTTACCTCAACTCACAAACACATTCTTTTCAATGTCTACATGAAAAAAAAATCACAATGTCATTATTTCCTTTTTTTTAGAGCACTAAGAGAAGAAGAAAGTTCAGAAATTCAGAATCTACAGTTCTATAATAGCATAGACGGTTTGGATATTGTTTTATAAAACAATTTCTGTAAGTACTATTCTAGATATCTTCCCCCAGAAAGTAAGATCAAGTGGAAGGCAAGGAAGCTAATGTGACACGGATAGCTCTGAATTGAGAGTCTGACTGTAATAAAATGTATTGTTCAAATTAATGAATGAGAATGTCCATTTAAGAGTCATTTAAATTCAGGAATAGAAATTTAATAGCAGATATTAACCAAGTCATCTTCTATTGAACTTGTGTCGAAGAGATGAGACAAATACAAGATAAAATAATGTTAAACTAGGAGGAGCGTTTTTTGGCACAGGAAAATCTAGCCTACTCCATACAGCTGCCATGAGAACCCAGAATCTTTGCACATACACAAATATGAATAAAACAGCTACATATATTCACACACACAAACTGTAATGAAGAGTAACACACAAGAAAACATTTTCCTAAAGAAGATGAAGAACCAAACAACTTTCTGGAAGAGGATATTTACAGGGACAGCAAGAAAAGCCAGGTTGTAGCTGGCAAATACACATTTTGAGGAGGTTACAACTAAAGATTAAAGTAGTTTTACACTGTCACTGGCAGTCACATCTTGTTAGTTCTCAAATATAGTCTAGAGGAAGTTGTCAGGTAGGAAGGGAAAGTGACCCCTTCTGCGCCAATTCCTGCTGATGGAGACTGAAAAAAATCATTTACAGTTTATTGAAGGTTTATCTTTCTAAGTGCAGTATTCATATAAACTGCATTAATATCTGTTAGTCAGGTCTTGCATTCACTATCAAGCCTTATGGCCCTGTTTACTTCTGAAAAAAACTGCAAAGGAGGCGATTAGGAAAGGATAGTGATTCTAACTATCGCTATACTTCACACAAATCAACAGCTTAAGATCAGACGCTAGCCAAGACTAAACTTCTGCTAAAACAATGTCTTTCGTCTTGTGTGAAAATGAAAAACTTCATTTTTTTAGTAGGATTGTAATCCAAATTAATAAGAAATTTAAAGAAGAATAGTTAAAGAATAATAAATAATATAAAGATATATAAAGATATAATATATAAATATATATATATAAAAAGAATAATAAATAATAGATAAAGAAAAGATAAAGAATATATTGGAGTGCTGGAAAAAGGAATCTAAAACTATCCCACAGTAAACTACTGATAACATCTTCATTTCAAGCAAACACATCTACGTTGGGGAGTACACGAGGGGTAAATGAGGAAACTCACTATGTTTTAGTATTGATTTTACTCCCTGTTGTACTGGCACAAACTACATCACACCATTTAGTAAAACCAAAGCTGACACTGCAAAGGGAAAGCTCAGCTTTTCTTCCTCCCTGTTTGCACCACTGATCTACTCAATAGCTCGATATATAGATGATCTTCTATCTTACTACATTTTTTTCTAGAAAAGAATAGCTTCTGGGTTTACCTATCTTCACATCTTTTGAGTGGAAGAGAACAGAGATGATCCCAGCAGAGGAAAGTACTAAGTAGAGTCAAAATACAAGACAGGAACATGTGTCAGAAAAAGAAGTTAAATCTTTTAAAAAGAGGGTCCATGAAATATATTGACTCGGAAACTTTCATTTTCAAAAATAAACTGAAGGTACACTCTTTCTTTTCTTTCCCTAGCTCATATACTTCTTTTGATAACAACCATGCCTATTTTTTTTTCAAGCAATAACTTACTTCAACGTTTTATATTACATATTTGGTGCTAATTGTGCAATGCCACAGCTATATCCAGGGTAGTGTGTATAGCTGCCCTTTCGACTATTTGAGTTCAACCAGTCTACAGTATTAGTAATTCAGATGAATGTAATCAAGACCCATTAATTCCTTTATCCACTGCTGTAAAGTAACACATTTACAGTTGCTTTGTCTGGGAGATTAAATGACAATTTTCTTCCAATTAAACACCCCTCCCCATGAAGGCCTTCTATTTTTAACGACTCTTTTATTTCTCTGATAAACAAGTCTGGAAATCCGTTCTGGAAAGAATATTCGCTTAATAAAAAAAAAAAAAACCTACACTTCACGGCAAATATCTTTATCCAGTTTCATCATAGGCAGTTTCAAACTGGACTCTCCACTGTTTTTCACTTTTACTTTGAACAGCAAAATAGACCACTGATGAAAGAGGATTTATCCAATTATTATGAGCAAAGTAGCTTTAACTTCCTTTAGATATCCACTAACAAGATATAAAATGGCACTTCCCGGACACATCACCAGCGCAATAGGGCCTTTATTGATTTTCATATCATGTTCTTCAGTCTAAGATCACTCTCTTGAGGACTCTGCTTCCCAGCAAGAAAAAAAAAATGTCTTTTCTCTTTGAATTCAGATCTATTAATGCAGCCCTTGCTGGAGACAGTGTCATTTTAGTTCTCTCTCTCTCTGTAGTTGATGTGTCTACACCTTGCTAGCTCAGTGTCCTAATGGATCCCAGGGTTAGAGGTCAAAGTATGAAAACAAAAAATGAAATTGCTCAGCTTGGGAATCAATAAGAAAAAAGCTCTTAACATTCTGTCTTAGGGTAAAATGTGCAAGCAATGAGGTGTGGTAAGTGCATTCAACCTTGTGCAAAGACTATAAATAGAGTATCAAATCCAAAGATGTAAAAAATAAGACATAAAGAAGAAAAAGTGGTTAAAACTATTTTTTAGCTTGTATTACTGTCATCAGGAAATTCACAGTTGAAGGAATAGATAACTACTCTTTCCATTCATTATTATGAAGGCTTCTGAAGTGCAACACTGATGTCATCACCACACAATTTAAATTCGACAAATCTGAAGAGTCAAATTACTGGTTTCGGGGAAATAGAGTTTCACAAACCCAGTTGACATTTACTCTGCATTTACCAATGATTACAAATTCAATTTGTGAAAAAGAGTGATATGAGAGCTTGGAATTGACAGGAAAAAGTCATGGGGTCCCTAAAGCCTTTACTTGAATTTATAATGTACCTCAGATTAGCAATATACATACAATCTCCAGTTTGTATGAAGATACTAATTTGCACCTGTAATTTTTAAACATTATTATAAAGAGGAAGATAAATATATTGCAACTGTTTTTTGTGCTGACTAGCTTTACTGAATATAGCACTTAATAACCAAAATTTATGGAGCTTAGATTATTGGGAAATGGAAAAGGAAAAGCTACAAGGCATAAATGTTTTATATCTCAACTTTACCAGTCTTTGTCACAGGCATACAATATAACAGCATGACAGTTCTGATAAGAGCTTACTCCAATGACAAAATAAGGAATTTGCTTGACGGGCAAAGAAGTATGTTTTAGAACCAGACATCATAATGCATAATGAAACAAGCTCTCACACCTGATGCTTGCTACATTCACACATGAATCTAATAGACCTTTATAGTAAGGTCTTTATAAGACCTTTATGCTAAGGTCTATTAGAACATCAAAATCTGGCCCAATAGGTTTAGGTATCATTAGTCTTAACAAAGAATGATTCTTCTCTTACAACTGTAGTATGCATATAATCAACACTAGAGAGCTTCCCCTGGTCTGGTTTCTGATTCTTTTGGGATATTATACCACTAGGCCACATTCCTTCTGAAGAATTTGGAACCAAAAGAACAACAGAAAAACCCCACAACACACAAACCCAGCACACACCATCCTACAATCCTGAGTGCTTTATGCCAAAGCTCTGTGATAGCCCTGCCCTGTAGCATTTAGCAGTTTTGCAAGCAAAGTGCCACAGACTTCATTTTAGCAGATTAAATGGCAGATCAATCCACATGGACACCCAATAACATTTTTACATGCAGCCACATAAAGGATCAAGAGCTCTTTTTCAACACTCACAATAAAATGATAGAAAAATGCAAACAGACCATAGGCTACTTTATGCTTTGTTCTGTTCCATGGTAAATCAAAAAATACTATATACCTAATATTAAATTAACAAAGACATGTCAACTTTGGTCTTGACTTGCATCTCTAATCTATGTTCTTTGGAACAAGGAGAGTCTGAAGGGAGACATATGTTCTTTGGATATCGTAAGAGCAATAAGAAGCAATGAGAAGGCTGAAATGATAGCAATAGGGATAACATTCACCACAGACTTGGAAGAGCTCTGTGCAGAGTTCAGGAAACAAATAAAGCAAAGGAAGTTCAGCACAGACTTTGCAACTTCACTGCCTCCACTGTCTCCTTCACTGGAGAAGTGCCCAAAGGCCAAGTAACTCACTGCAACCTCAGGGTGTTTGTCAGCTCGCTGCAGCCACAAACAACCTGGTACATGGGACTATCCAAAGCACATGATCATTCCATCCACATTACTGCTCCCCTAGGGTAAGACTGTAAAGGAGACGTGAGCCACACAAGGGCAGGGGGAGGAAGGGAGGCTCCATTCCTCCCCTGGCTGCTTGAAGTAACCCAGCCATCAAGATCATTGCTGAAAGGAATCAGCTTAGGACCTTAGCACAAACATGCCCAATTTGCATCTTGACATAAATACATTCATACAATTTTTTCTCCAAAATAATTAAACAGGGTCGTTACAAGGTGAAGCAAGTTTATACAACATGTATTAAAAAAAATGTCTTGTCTTTAAACAGATACACACATAACTCTAAACCAGGATGAAAGATCCAGGTATCACCTGGATAAAATGAATCAAAAAAGTAAAAGAAGCAAGATTTACTATCAAAATTAAGGGAGTTATGCTTTTCTCTTCTCTGTGCTTCTCTGTGCTTTGAGCTTGGAAGTTTTTTGGCACCTTATCCATTTTGTCACCAAAACCCCCGTTCCTTTGAAAGAAAGGATCACCATATCAAATTCAAGCTGCTTTGCTGCTTTCCTTATAAACATGTGGATATAAGTGTACCAGTTTCTTTACATACAATTCAGAGCTCATGGTTTGTATGGATTCCTCACATTAGATATTTCCTCAGGAGATGTCAAGAAATTAAAAAATACTAAATGAAAGATAACTGAATTTGCACAGAGTCCATCATGATGAAATTATGAAAATCCAGTTTGGTTTGAGGCTTTTCCTCCCATTTTCCTTCCTGTTCCACAAACGAAGACCTAGAGGAGTACTGACGTATCAGTCAAGTCTTCACTGATAGCTGTCACTGGAGCTCTGAAAACCAGCCATAAGTTACTCAGTTATATCAATAGTTCTTTAAGAATCAAACTATTAATATATACGACTCTCATGCTCTTCTGATATCCAGTTTGTCAAGTCTGCTAAAGAGCTCACAGCAAAACTTTGCTATGCAAGGGAACCTCACCATGTCTTTGTGCCTCTTGAAGACCGAAAAATTCCTAACTTTCTATGCTGTCAAGGTTCTACTTAAGCCTGTCAAAGAGCTTTCAGGAGTATGCCACATGCAAAACCGCAGATTAACTCTTCTTCAATGACAAGTTAAAAAATCAGAAGTCTGGGCATTCCCTACTTGTAAGTGTTGTACTGCATTTGCCAAAAGTCTAGTTCTTTTTTGTGCAACATGACTTACAAAGTCTGCTATTCAAAATTTGGGTTTGGAGTATTTGCCTGAGACTCCTATGGAGACAGAGAAATTATCTAGGCTTCGTTTTAAAAACAAATCAATTGCTGTGTGGCTGCAAAGGTGTGTAACATCAGTATATGCTTCTGTTAAGAGCTACAGCATTACCAACCCAAGAGCAAATTTCCACTCCAAATCTCAATGATGTCAATTATCAAGCCATCTATCCAGACTTTAGTCCAATTAATTTGGTGTACTTTTACACCACATCCCATTTCTCTAAACAGAAAACTATATGCAAGCTTGCAAACTGACATTCTGCAGGAAGAGCCTGACAGCTACTCAGTAGCACTGGCCACCTTTTCATGGGAACGTACTTTTTGAAGTAAATATTTACTCATCAGATTAAGTTATTTTAAGTCTTAGCATAAGACTACTTTATAATGGTAAAAGTGTAACAATATTTTTAAATGAAATATGTAGTTCCATTGAAGCTGCAACACTAGTTACACCACACATCTGTAATATAAATATAAACAGGGCTACCACATGTAGGCTGGATAGACTGTTAACTCAGGACCAGCTCAAAGCTTCTTAGCACTTTGGAAATAAAGGAATCTTACCAGGTAAACTGCACTTATCCTGAAGGAAGAAAATGTCACCTTGGCACAGACTGAAGAACAAATTCTGCCCAAGGAGAAAGAAGGCCATCAGGTCTCAGGGATCACTACAGGAATGTAGCCAGGGCCTTAGTAGAAAGGATGCAGGGCATGTAACAAAAGCTTAGATAAGATCTGCAGAACACATTACTGCTCAAGGGAAAACTAATGGAACTGTGACCACTGCTTCACAGTGCAGCCATTTCCATCCCTTCTGTTCTCAAGTGGGGATCACTACTGTTCATTACTGTTTTTCAGTCACCAAGAAGTAACACTGAGTCGGATTGTGAAATGTACAGGCCTATGGAAGTTGGGTGCTTTGCCCACCATTTCCTCATGTAATTGTCTACTTTTTCGAGCACTACAACTCCAGCTTTTAAAGTTTGGACAATCTCACTACTCATTCGAAATTTCATACAGATTCATACAACCTCCTGTCCAAAAGCACCGGGAAGTACTCTCTGATCCTTGAGGTTAGTGTTTCTGTAACTAAATGAACCACAGCCTTTTTTATAAGCTAGGACAGGATTTAGAAGCGCCTGACCTTCAGTAGGCAATGAAAGCAGCAGCTGTCCTTGTTAAAATTTGAAACTTTGCTGCCTCTTGCTGAGGCAGATTTAATGCATCCTCACAGCTTACCAACCAAAATTGTGAACAGTCCACATGAATCAGAACACACCCATCTCATCTCAGTCTTTTGGGGATGGAACCCCATTAGGAATCGGAAACAGATAAAGCCAAACTTCAGTCAAAGTTCTACTCCCATCCTGACCAAAATATCCTTGTGTTATTTATATATAAAAAAAGTAAAGTGGAGAATGACTTGTTTCTCATTAAAAAGGGAAATCAGGACAATATTTTAATATACTTAATCCATTTTTTAAAAAACATATAAAGAGCCTTCAAGATTGATAAAAACACCATTTCCTGGATTCTCCGCACAAAACCCAGTGTTATAAGACTGTACATCTAAGATAAGAACAGATGAAGCTGCTATTAGGTAAATTAACCAAGAAAAACACAAAAGTTTCTGACTTTGAATCTAGTTTTCTGAATTAATTTAGCCATCATCAAAATTTCAAATCTCAAAAGTGACTACAGTATGTAAAGCATCCTAGAAATGGTATGTACACAAGCTTATTACTAAGATGCAGAATGCCCATATAAATCTGACTTTGAAGCCCAGGGAAAAAGAGTACGCATCAGGGTCTTTTTTTTTTTCCACACAATTTTCCAAGAAAGTGTAACTACACTATTTCAGAATATCATGTTCAGATACACTGTTTTAGCCAACCAGAAAATAACTGGAAAAAAAAAATTGACTTAATTTACTGACCTCCATCTCATACATTTTCACTTAACAATACTTCAGTGAAAGAGGGACAACAGAATTCTCCTCCTGACACTTAGAAAACCCTTTCGTAAAAACACTTTGGCTTTTCTCACAGGAATTTGTAGTATTCTACAATTCTTACTCACATCTCTGGTATCTTACCCAGAAAGAAGTCCTGATGAATCAGCAGAAAGCCTACAGTCTACAGACCATTCTGAGCTGAGATAGTCCGCAGACTAAGATACTTTTCTGACCCATGATGAAGCAGCGAAACCTGGATGCAAGAGAGAGGAAATAAAAACAATTAGTTCTATGTGATTTTGTCTGTAGAGTCATTCTTATTTGAAGAAGCAACTGGCAAAAGGCCCAGTTCTAAAGATAGCATTTAACGACTCCATACAGCAACTCAGCATTCACAGTACCAACACATTAGTTTCTTAAATGTCAAGCTGCGAAGGCCTGCAATCAGTACCAGGAGGATTTTAATTAAATCTGAAATAGTAGTTTCTTTCCACAAAAACTTGATACAACAGATTCATTGTGATGCTTCCTCATAGGAAGAGAATGGATTAGTGACACTCCAAGGTGTGGTTACCTTTACCCTCTGGAGAGGATAAAAGGCTTCCTAAAAATGTCTTGATGTAAGAAATTCTCTAGAAAGTCTGATAGCAACTCAGATTGCTCAGTAAGCAGCAGTTCACATACTATCTCAAAAGAACCAAATATGCTGCCTTGGAAATGTGTTTCAGAAATGTTAATCAAACAAAAACATGAAAATAAATAATTATGACCTCTACAAAGAAAGCTCAATCACCTGCTCTCTCAGACTGCATCCATGTTGAAGAGGCTGACATCATGTAAACCCATCTAGGAAGAGAAACAGTCAAAGCACATCAAGTAACACTTTTTGTGGTAAGATGCTTTACATGAGTATAGGTTTACATTACAACAAGGAAAAAAATCCTTGTTTAAACTTTCTTTTTTGTTTACAATTGGGAACAATCATACTCACACGTTACCAGTCTTTTGCTTAGCACAGAAAACATTAATAAAAAAGACAAGCATTGGGCTATCACTCAAAAATATTTTTCTAAAAAATGATATATGATTCTCCAGTTTGTAATGTGCAATTTAGCCTTCTACAACAGCTATTCACTCTTGTGAAATGAGAAACTCTAAGACCTAAGGAAGGGAACACCTGGTACTAATAGAGTTTCCCTCTAGTACTACAGATCCAGGCACTGACAGGCAAACAGCAGAGCATAAGTCTGGGGCAAGCAGCATTTGGGCTGGTGCATAGAAAAACAGTTTGCATACTGAAAGGCAAACTTGGAACTGTGACAAATTTAGCCTTTTTATCCAGAAAGTAAATCTGTCATGACTGGAAGAAATCTAAATTGCTTGCACTGTGTACTTGCAGTGATTTTCTTTAGCTTTTGTCTGCTTATATTTTGGTATTCTTTTTTAAGCTTTAATAGTTTGGTTTGAAAAGCTTCAACCATTTTTTCCTCACCCAAACTGAAACTATTACAGACTGTATTACAAGTTAGAGATCCTTCTGTTTATTACTTACCTGGCCATTGCAGGTGAAAGAAGGCTCACAGTGTAAAATTACTTTGCTTTTAATCCTCCATATTTGACATGGATACAGCTTCAACTCCCAGAACAGTCTATGGATACTCAAAGGCACTGAGATGGAAGCTCTGTTTTTTCTCACTTATAGCAGAACTAAATGGCAGAACACACAAATGAGACAACAGTCTGTTTGCCTTGTGAGGAATTATGAATTAAAAACTATGCAAACTGTTTCTTAAAAGCATACCTAAACATAGTGGCTGTGCTCCTTCAAAGGGGTTTTGCTCTAGAAGTAATAGTATGTCTCCCACCAGATAACTGGAAAAGTTACTTATTGAAAGTAATTTATCTGGCAAACACCGACATTTGCTTCAAATTACTTTCAATGATTCATTATTCAACCAGCTTCACAATCTACAAAAAACTCTTTCCACATGTTCTTTTCAGAATCATGCGCTATTCTGTTTAAGAATAATTTTTATGTGACAACCACTGCTACTGAGCAACTATCACTTGATGTAGCAGTACTGTAAAAGTAATGATAAGCTCTTTGGGAGTAGAGTGATGCATGTGCTGCACCTAACACTGTAGGAACTTGATTTTTATACTACTTCAGTCCAAAAATCAACCACCTTCTCAATACTGTCCTCAGTGCATTTGTCACTTTATGTGGAAAATATCTTTTCTGAAATAAAAACAATTACCCCATGGTCACCCCAACATTAGAAAGACAATGCTGCCATAACCTGAACTTTCCAAAATTGGCCATTTATTATGTTTGAACAGAAATCATGTTACATTGAACAGAATCTATCTGCATTATCAAAGCAGTAACCACAAGCCTTCATCACAGGCAATAATCTAGGTCACTACACCAGAAATCTCAGCATTAAGGATTTCAAAGGATCAAGGTCCAGAAGATCAAAGAAAGTTCTCTCTGCAAAACAGTGCAAGAGCAGTCAGGGAGACACCTCCACTTATTCAGTAATAATGATGCAGAAGTACTCTAGCAAGAGAATAAGCTTAATGTAGCATCCATTGTTCAAAATTAAGCCCTGTCATCTCTCACACAGGCCATAAAGGAACACAGCGGTTCTGTTGCAAATTTAGGGCCCCTGTGCAAGTTCTGAGCTGATTCCATCATAAGCATCAAGCTATAGGACTAGCCTGGTTGTGCAGGCTTTTTCTCAAGGAATGAAAAATCAATTCTACCCTTACTTCTAGAAGGAGACTTATTGGGAGAGCCTGATTGTGTACAGCTTTGCCCTTGCATCATCACCTACCAGGATGCAAAGCAGGGGCAACACGTAAGCAGCAAAATAAAACAGTTTTGTACCAGTCACACAGATCAAGATATCACAAAAGCAAGTGAGGAGAACATTTGGGCTACTAAAGGAAGTTTTCTTTTGTGTCATAGTCAGATACTACTATCAGGGTAAACAAGAAAGCACAAAACACTTTCCCCCATTACAGATTTGCTAGATCTGCTATTGTATATTTTAAAGAAAAAAAAAAAAAGGAAAAATAAGAATGTTCAAACTTTTTTGTTGTTGTTCTGTTTTGCTCTTACACTACTCAAGTACTGCAACTCTGATGTAAAGAATAACAGAAAAGACAGAGACGTAGATTTTTCTGGGTTACTTCTTCCACCCCATCTTGTTACAAGTCAGCAGAAACAAACCAGTGTACTAGCATTAAAAGAACTAAAGCACTCTCCTCTTGCACTTTGAAGTTCAACCCTTTTTGCCTGAGGAATTCTCCTGGCTCACAAGTTTCATGTCAGCCCTTGATTGTGTTTTGATGTTTCTGCAGATCTACGATTGAGTTCAATTCTCAGCAGCCAAAACAGACATTTGTCATCCTTATGCATCAAATTTCCCGTGGCACACTGCCCACTTAATCATGGAGGCAAAGAAAGCTCTGAGAAAGCAAGGGGGCTGCCTGTAAATGGCTGTGACCTAGCATGTGTGGAGTCACATGTAATTACCATTACTTACAAGGATCACTCAGGGCTTCCTGGTGTTGCTGCACACCAGCCTGACCATGCCAGAGTGTTGAGTAAATATTTGCACGCAACAAGAAGCTGTTGAGAGGGTTTTGTCTATGGCCACAACCCCCAGTCAATGAAATA
>JAVCKT010024116.1:9948-23335 GCA_032273925.1 Rhynchotus rufescens
GCCGCCCCCGGGGCAGCCGCGAGGGGCACAGGGGGGCAGAGGGGCCGGGGCGCTCCCCGACGGGCAGCGAAGGGCGCGGGATGCTCCGCAGCGGGGTGCGGGCAGGGTGCGGGATGCTCCATAGCGGGGTGCGGGCAGGGTGCGGGATGCTCCACAGCACAGTGTGGTGCAGGATGCTCCTTAGGAGGATGCAGGAGGGATATGGGTGTGGGATGCTCTGCAGCGGGTTGCAGGCAGGGTGCGGGATGCTCTGCAGTGGGGTGCGGGATGCTCCTTAGCAGGATACAGAAGGGATGTAGGGTGCTCCGCAGCAGGGTGCTGGGTCACTGTGCCCCGGTCCCCCCGGCCCTGGGAGCAGCAGGATGCCCCGGGGCTGCCCCAGCTGGTGCAGGGTATGATGTGCAAACTGCACAGGAAGGTGGGAGAGCAAAGAGAGGGCATTACAGACAAGCTATCGTCCCCAGTGCACCCAGGAACTCGGGGAACAGGGGTATCCGCAAGGAGAGCAGCGTCTCCCATGGAGCCCAGAGATGAGCAGCTTGCAGCGAGGCGGGAAGAGCTGCTGGGCAGGATGGCGTGAGCAGAGCGAGACCCACAGAGAGCTCTCCAGCCAAAGGAGCACTGCAGGGCAGTTGTGTCGGCCCTGAACAAGCTCCCCTTTGAGCTGTGGCCACCTCGGCCTCCATGGGTCTGCCCTGGGGGGCTGCCAGCAGCAAGGCCCGGCCGGACTCTCGGGACGAGCCGGTGCCACCAAGGAGCTGCAGAAACCGCTGCACAAACGCACGTTCAGCCTCAGCTCACAGTCAGCAGCACACGGGAGAGGAAAGCGCGCAGCAAACGGAGGCAACACAATCTGCCTCCCCAGTGGAAAGCTCCTGAGCCCTCCTCCTAGACGCACAGTGGATTTTATCTCTTGCAAAACCCTCTGTTTTGACATTAACTAATCTACCGCAGATATTCCTGTTGCTCATAGTTAAATGTTGACTCTTCCCAAGTGTTGCTACATTTCTGGCTTTGGCAGCGTGGCAACCCCAGAAGGCAGCAAGCAGCGCCAGCCAAGTGCGCACTGTCCGCTTTGATCAGTCTTTCCACCTCTTTTTCCATCTCCGCTCGAGCATCCAGCTACCATTTTCCTGGGAAAATATCAATGAATCTCTGTAAAAGCACTTAGATAGGGGAGTGACAACGTCCCGCGCTGGGTCTGGCCGCCCCAGCGGAGCAGCGTGACGGGTATTCGCAGGGCTGGTTATGATGAGGTCTCCCTCGCCCCATCTCCCTGCTGTCTGATCCCTGCATGGTTTATGGGGTGCAGCCAAAAAGCTGCCCGTTTCCTGCAGGATTTGCCATCTCCACGGAGCAGGACACGGAGCAAGCTTGTCCATGACGGCAAATAAATCCCGTTAACTTCTCCCCAACCCACACAGGCAGAAGGAACATCAGGAGCTGGTTCTGTACTGCCCAGTGAGACCCTCCACCTGCATTGCTGCTGTTTCCTTCAGCTAGCATCAACATGAAGCTAATGCCAGGCAGTGCTGCACTCCAGCGCAGGGAGAAACAACCGGGTAGGAGGCAGTGAGCAAGGCAGAGCACTTGCTTTCGAATAACCCTTCAACCTCAGGGTAATTGCTGCTGTGGTGTCCAGTAGAAAACAAGGTCAAGAAGAGCAGAGAGCAGGGAAAGATTCCCAGGATTGTGCAGAGGCAATTAGGACAAGGGTGTTTATTTTGCATTTTGAGGGGCTGCTGCCTGGGTTTGTCTCAGAAAGGATGCAAGGCCCAGAGGGAGCTCCAGAAAAATCATCTAAAAACAGAAAGCAGAATATTTTCCTTCTGTCCCTAGAGGCACACATGCCGATGTCCCTAGTAATGTGCATGGGAACGGATATTAAAAACTGAGACATGGAAGGCGGGCTGAGCTCCACTCGGAAACTCAGTCTCATGGAGGCACCAATGGCTCTTTAAGAGAAGGATGCAGGATCCCAGGACAGCTAGGAAATCTTGCCTGAGAAGATCCCATGCTGTCCTAGCTGAAAGAGGTGAAATCTTGCTGCAGGACACAAAAAAAAAAAAAAAGAGCAAAAAAAACAACCTGTTAAACACAGGGATGCAGCAGCAGTGAGCGGAGGGAGCCCTCAACCGTGCTCCACCACACCCCAGCCCGCACGGCCGCCAAGTTTTTGCAAGGGATGGCTCTACTTAAAAGACTTTGGTAGGTCGAAGGTCAGGCATAATTTCACTCCCTTCTGCAGGGACTATTTAGGCCTTGTTATAGCAGGATTTACCACTGGGCTTGGTTTCTGCTATGCGAAGGTCTGCCAGGCCAAGCGGCCGTAACTCTTTCTGTGCCGTGCAGATAGCCAAGACCCTGGCTCCCATAGGTGGGGCGATAAAGAGGAACATAAAGGATCAGGCTGCCTGTTTCTGTGATGCAATCCTCTTTATTTCCCATCTTACACAAAACCATTGTCCCTTGAGTGAGGGGAGTGAACAATACCCGGCTTAAGTCCCTCTTGCTTAAGTCTACAGCCACCTCTGGGGCCATAAAGCTCCCTAGGTTTTGTCTCGCAGACAATGCGTTTGCAGGGACTGCTCCTTGGCTTTGTGCTCCTCCTCACACCAGCCCCACAGAAGCTCTCCCCACATCAGATAGCAACAACCCTCCCTTCCCACCACCAAACTGCCCTTGCCGGGATCTTTATTTGGGTGGCAGCCCCCATTGTTTCAGCCCTCTGTTCCATAAAGAAGCTCAATGGTTCAGGTTTATCCTGAAAGAAAGGACTCATTACACCCAGGAGCGATACCAACCGGTAAGGTAACACTCCTATAACAATTTTTGGTTTTCCTCCCCTGCCCTGGCAGTTCAAGGAAGTCTCTCTCAGAGCTTGAGAGCCTCCTGGGCACGTCTCCTTCTCAGGGCAGCTCCATGCAGAGGGCTGGATTGTTGCTGAGGCCGCAGTCCAGGTCCCAGGAAGGTTTCCTAGCCCATGGGCTTAAGCATCTCGCTCTGCCAGCCGTGCTGCACACATGCCCGTTACTCCGAACGCAGAGGAGAGGCGTCTGTCTGCAGCGCTGTCTCAGAAGATTAAGCCCAAGTCTGCTCCTAATCTTCCTAACAGGATCACCAAGCTCCCATTGCCAGTATCTCTAACCAGTCACCTCCCACGGCCTGTTCACCCTGATGCAGTCGTTGCCAGCACGCCAGCTCATGGTCTGGGATGGTTGCAGAATATATCCGTCGGTCAGGAACATTCTTGCATGAGGCTCAACCCTTCTGTTTTTGTTTTGGAGAGAAAAAACACACACACACACGCAAAACCGCTTCCTAATTTTTCTGCCATTTCCACCAAAAGAGCAAGTTTCTTTCAAATAGGACTTCACAGGGATGCTAACACTTAGGTACTAGGAATTTCAGGACTAAAGAATTTCAAGACTAAAGTTTCTAAAGAAACCTTGACACTGAATATCCTCAGGGCACAGAAAGCCCTTTATAGCCAGCAAGTTCCCTTGAGGGTATGTAAAAGCCTGTGACTTCTTACAAGGCAGAAAGCAAGGGGCAGTTCCCCCAGTTTTTCTCTTTTCCCAGTACTGATTGTTTCAGAGCTCAGATGAGAACCCAGCCAGTTTAGCGTAAACTCCTTTGCTCTAACCTCAATAAAAAAGATTATACCAAGATTAGAGCTGATGTGTCTGTGTAAGGTGCTTAATATAAGCACCTTTATATAACCCCTTTTCTGAATTTGAGTGCCATATCTCCAAGAAAAAAAAAAAAAAGGTGTTGCTTTCATCTCCATTTCACAAATAGGGAACAAAGGTCTGGAGTGGCTTGGGGGAAGGATGGATCTCCTTTCTGTGCATCTACAAGGTGTGCATTTGAGCTTAGCTAACTCGTGCACGCAACTCCTCAGCACTCAGGTGCAAGAGAAGTATCTCCAAGGATTGCTCATGACTGCTGCAGAGGGAATTACACCGGGAAATACTCGTCTCTCCGTTCATGACAGATAAGCACAGACAGCTCACCAAGGCTCAAGCCCAAGTGTTGATGGTTGCAGTTTGGTGAGGTCCATCTCTCACAGAGCTGCCCAGGAAGGGGAGCAGAGCCCGATTCCAGACCCACATGATCCTGTTCCGCAGGGGTGATCGAAGGCACCAACCCCATAGCAAGAAGTGACCTCCATGGTATGTCCTAACACACCATCAAAACTGCTTATTGAGTAGCCGTGGTGAGCAGCCTGAACACACTCAAACGCAGAGCAGATGCCACGGGCAGATAACACTGCGGCTCTTTTCTTGTTTGAGGAGCTCTCAGCAAGGCCCTGCCTTGACACTTAGCACTAAATCATGCTCTCGATAACTTTGTCCTCAAGGTTCCTCTGATAACTGAGATTTTCCTGGAAAGGAACAGATCCTCATCCTCCGGCCAGCTTCACAAGAGCCTTTGTTTCTCAAGTCATTCACTTAATGCACGTGCTTCAGCTTACACCACATTGGAAGCTTTCCACGGTCCTGCAGGGCTTGTAGGGTGCAAGACAATCTTTCAATTAAACACCCTGAGCCTCACATTGCTAATGCTCTGTGCACATGTAAGAGGAATGAAGGGTGATGCGCTGGGCCAGGGGGTTGCGGGAGCCCCAGAACCTGTCGTACCGGCTGGATGGGAGGCAGCCTGCTCGCCCCGGCACGTCCCCGCGCGCTCCCTGCCTCGTCCTGCCGCGGGAGGCTCTGCCCAGGCCTGGCCTCGCTCGCTTGCCAAGCTCCCTTTTGATCTCTCTATCTCGGAGAGTAATTAGGAGGTTTAAACCGTGCCTTGCCCCCCTACCTGTGCCTCCCACTTCCTCTGATCCCCCGGAGCCTGGTAGGAAAGGCGGGATATTCCGCAGCACTGGGATTTGTTTGTTCCTGAGGAGAGAGAATATTTGGAGGCCTTTTAAGATACATTTTCGTGGCTGGTTGTAGCTGGAAAACACGGGCTGTTCAGACCCCTGCACATCTCCCTGCTTCTGCACATGCACCTGACTTGGCAGCCAGCGTGATCCCACCTCAAACCTGCTTCACTGCTGCTTTGTTTCCCGGAGCCCCAGGTGGCTCTTGGAGGCCACCTGGAGCCCGCTCTGTCCCTACCTCAGGTAGCTGGTGAGTGCTGATGCAGTCTGAAGGCATCGCAGTCCCTCCCTGCCCTCCCCACAGCCATCCCAGCGCCCTTGCCTTCCCTGTAACCACCCCACACGGATGGGGGGAAGCGCAGTGTCCCGGCAGGGCGCTCCTGCAGCACCTCTGTCCCCAAGGGCAAGCGTTGCAGGCGCTGGCTCTAAAGCAGGAGGTGTGTGGGAGCCATGGCAGCGGCTGTGCTGCTGGCCAACACCCACGCAGGGCCTCCAGGGTGCAGGCAGAGCCTCCCTCCCGCGGGGTTACAAGCCGCATTCCCGCCGCACGGATCCTGGCGCCGCTGGCACGCGGGCAAAGCTCCTTCCCAAGCTCCTGCCCAGCTTCCTGCCTCTCGGGCTGCAGCCTCCGGAGCCGCAAGGGAAACCACAGCAGGAGCTCGCTTGGCACCAGGGCCGCTGTCCAGGAGAGCCGGCCCGGCTGCTCCCTTACTGCTCTCCTGTGACTCCTCCTTTCCTCAAAAGGAAACGAAAACAAACTCCGAGCCAGATGTGTCCTCAATGAAACCGTGTGTGCGCCAGGGCCTGGGGGCTCTTGCTGGCCAGGGTGCCAGGAGCCACAGGAGAGCAGACAGGAAGGTGGTGCAGGAGGTCCGGCCTGGCTGGCACCCACGGGACACGAAGGCCAAGGGTGGCTGTGTCCTCCTGACTGGTTGGCACCCACGGGACACGAAGGCCAAGGGTGGCTGTGTTCTCCCACCAGACTGGCACTCACGGGACACGAAGGCCAAGGGTGGCTGTGTCCTCCTGCCTGGCTGACACCCACGGGACACGAAGGCCAAGGGTGGCTCTGTCCTCCCGCGTGCTCTGCTTGCGGCTCAGAGGCTGGCGGCTCTGCGGGCTGCACCCAGGGCCATGCTGCGACCCCTCTCATCAGAGACAACAGTTCCGTGAGGGAAATGAGCTGCTGGCTCTGCAAATCTACACTTTTGAGCAGCTAATGTGGTTTTGAGCAGCAGAAGCTCCCTTTGCAGCAGCGAGAGTGTCCTCAGAGCCTTCAAGAATTTGCTTCAAAGGAGATTATTCCTAGAGTTCAGTTTTGTATCAGAGCCTTGTAAAGTCTCCCAAGCAAGAAGGCGTTTCTCCCTGCCTGCCAGGAAGTTTATACTAACATATTTTTAAGACGTTGTTCATTCTGTTAGTCATACCCTACCACGTGCTCTCTGCAATCATCCCTCCTTCTCCATGGGAACTCCCACCACAACAATTACCTTGTCCAGCCTCTGCTGGTGGCTTTATAAGGACTCCGGGGGCTGTAATTCCTGCTGCAGCGGCAGGATCCTGGGGGAGCACCCCGGCACTTAGGGCATCTACTAGGAAGTGCCCATGGAAGCGCCCATGCCAGCCCGGGTGCGTGCAGCTGGTCTGCCCTGGGACTGCCCAGAACAGCGTGTGGGGAAACGACTGAACAAAGCAGCCCATCCCAGGCAGTTTTTATTCCCCTTGGAAGTGATGTGCTTCCTGTCCCTGCCCTAGTGTCAGGAGGTGTCGTAGTATCCAAGAGAAACATTTCTGGCCAAGACTAGAACAGATTGGCCTCATCTTTAAATCCCCTTTAGGTGTTCTTGTGTTACTGTTCACTCCTCGCCAGCCTGCCCTCGGCCCGTTCAGCGCCTGTAAACACCATGGACTCCGCATCCTGGTGCACGGAGGCCCCAGCCATCCCCAGCTTGCGATGGGCTATTCCTGTGGTAACAGCAGCCAGGCTCTGGAGACATCCAGGACAGACACAACCAGCAAAAGAGTGTGGGTTTCACAAGCCCTCGTGGGCTCTTAATGGTGCTTCACATCCCCCTGAATAATCCCTGCCTTGGTGTGGTGGGACAGGTTCATTCTGCCTCTGCCCAGCTGCACTGCCTTGCGCCAACAGCAGCCTCAGCCGTGGGGAGGAATGAGGAACACCCCGGACACCCTATGGACACCCCCAGCGCTACCCAGGGAGACATGGATTGAGCACGCGGTGGGGCCAGCACCGCTCCTAGAGCCCTGTGACCTCTTGTGTCCCATTGGGATGCTCGCACCCAGTCCCTGCATGCTCACCAAGGAGCAAAACAAGGAGGTCACCTACATCTAGGCTGGATCTGGTTCATTTTCATTCAGTGGGGAGTTACTGGCACACGGTGCTCCTCACCACAACAAAAAAGGCCAACACCCCCTCATCGCCCTGAGGCAGGCGCAATCCCTTCAGGGATGCTGTAAAGCAAAGTTTCTTTGTGGTTTTCCTCCTCCTCCCTCATGTGAGCATCTCCTCTCGGTTTTGGTACCTTATCTTAGTGATACCTGCTAATGAGACACCTCCCGTTGCAGCCATTCCGGCACGTCTGCAGACCACACCGGCTTGCTGCGAGGACAGCAGCCCCCCGAGCAGCGCTGCGGGGCGGCGGGGGTGTTCTGCAGAGCACGTGCAACCCCACTGCAACAGGCACGTGTGCCCTGGTTGCCCGTGGCTTGTTGGCAGCATTCCCACGGCACACCAACGTAGTCAGAGGGCAAGCTGCCCCCGAACACGACGTGTTTTCGCCTGCTCTTGCAGTTGCCTGTCAGCTGCTGTGCAAACACAGCTCTGTCTCTCCCTTTGCCTCTCCTGCCTCTCTCTGCTCCCGCTGTTTGCTACGCTCCGAGATCAGCAGCGCCTCAGCTGGGTAAACAGGAGCTGATCCTACCCCATCAGCTACGGGCTCTTCGGCCTTAGCCTCCGTCAGCCTCAATAGACAGTGCACAGCAGGAAGAGCACCTTGATTTATCTCGCAAGGAAATCTCCTTTTTCATTACTGCACAGCCCTTAAAAGGACACAACAGCCAATGTGAGCCCTTGGTTTCAACTTCTATTTTCTTTCTTTATTCTCCTATTTTGTTTTGTTCCCCTTTCAGCTTCTTTATCTTCCATTTTGTTCTTCATTTTCTCGCTCATGTGTCTTTCCTGTCCTTTTTGTTTTTCTGTTCATCCTGTTTAATACTTCTTCTGCTCTTCTGTTTCTTCTTTCTCATCTGCTTCCTGCTCAGATCTTGGGACAACTCCGAGGAGCACCGGCCAGCCCTGCAATGCAAATAGCAGCTGTGTGCAGGGCCACATCCCTAGCGAAAACTCCCCATGTGCTGGACTGCCTCTCACAGCCTTGAAACCACAGAGCCCTGCGCTGCAGAAACCCCTCCTTTCTGCACTGAAATGTGTCATCTGGGTGTCAGCTCATACGCTGGACAGAGCTGATGTTTTATCACAAAAAATATATATATAAATAAATGAGATTGTTAGTAACTACAGCCAGGCAGCAGCTTTCTCTCCATGTCACCTCAAAGGTGGCATTTCTTGAATTTTTTACCTGCCTTTGAAGCGATGCTGGGTGCAGAGGGAGGAGGACACCCATTCCCTGCAGCACAGCACCCTCTAGCCTCCGCCGGGGCCGCGGCTCCGTGCCGGGGACGCAGCTCCTCCAGCACCACGGGATGGATGGAGCTTGTGCCTCCTCCGAGCCCTGCGTGGCTCCCTGCGCACCCGGCCCTGCGGCCAAACCCCGGAGCGTTGCTGCCACGGGGGCGGATGCGATGCTGATGGCATGGGGATTTAACGGGATTTCATTTCACTGCTCAGGATCCTGAGGCTGGAGCCAGTGCGTTGGGATGTGGTGGATCAGGTGTGACTTTGGAACGGCGGAGACACCAGCTTCGCAAGGAGGAGCTGGAAGGGGCAGAGGTGCTGCCAGCCTGTGACGTGAGGGTTACGCAGAGCCGCCTGGGCTGCTTATTTCACAGAGTCACAGGACCACGGGATGGTTGAGGCTGGGGGGACCTCTAGGGAGCACCTAGTCCAACCTGCCTGCGCAAGCAGGGACACCTGCAGCACGCGGCGCAGGGTCACGCTTCCTGCAGCCCAAGCACCCACTGAGCTCAGTGGCGATCCAGGCATGATCCAGGTGAGCCCGGCTGGAGCAGTGAGGGGGTTTGGGTGAGGGAAGCAGCTCGGCAGCTGCTGTGTCTCCTGGGGGCCTGTTCTGCCCCCTGCCAGCTGCTTGTGCGTGGGAAAGGCCACTCATTCCCAGCTCAACTCCGCACACGGCGCCTGCCCTTCCCCGCTGGCCTCTGCTGCCAGTGTAACCCCAGAGATGGACCCGGCACATGAGGATGTTCCTTCTTCTGCAGCAGCCTTCATCCTGTCCAGCCCCTGCTCCCCGTTGCCTCCTCCCCATGCCAGAATCCAGCCTGTCTCCGTGTGCTCCTGCTTTCCCTCTACACTTCCACCACACACCCTTTGTGCTCTACCACCACCACCCTGTTCCCAAGCTGTAACCATCACCTTATTCCTTATTCTCATCCAAACGGTGTGACGTGCTCCCTACTTCCCAGACCTATCCCGATTCCTACTATTTTGGCAGTATAAGGCAGTAGTTCCTGTCCCTGCTCACATCATTCCTATAAATACTGATATCTGGGAGGAGTCTTTTCCCCATTCCTGAAGCAAGGCAGGGATTTTAACAGGGAGGGCAGCAATCCTGCTGCTTGGCTCGCTGAGCTGTTCTCCTTGCAACCTCTTATTCTCCGCATCCACCACAACTTATACAGCAACTTAGCCGAGAAAACCTTTCACAGAGAGGCACTGAAAGAACGTGGCTTTCCAGGCTCCCTCTCCTGCTTTCTGAGCCTGCGGAGTGGCCGTCACGCCAAGCCCCAGCCACGGGAACACAGGACAGCGGCCAGGGTCCGACAGGCCGCTCAGAATTACACAGGTGACAAACAGCCTCCTTTACTCGGTACGACACTCTGGAAATACTCCAGGAGAAGCTCACACATCTCCCTGGCTTTACTACGTTTGCTTTGCACCCATAGCTGCTCTCTCATCCAGACTCCCCAGAGCACAGAATTTCGGGGAACTCTTTTCCAAAGCCTCTTCCTGCAGCTGCAGTTGGACATGGGGTGAAAGGAGTGACTTCTTGTCAGGAATTTGGGGACAGAACCGGCTGAACAGAACCTGGTGAGGTGCTCAGCTCAGTAGCATTTCTCTCTTCTATTACTGCAATAATTTGAGAATGCAACAGCCCATCCGCTCTGAAATGAGCAGTGGTCTCCCCTGTACTACCAGAGCTTGCTTGGGTGGGCAGAAAAAGTCTAGGGGGCAGAAGAAAGGTCTTGAGCCCTAAGAAGAGCTCAGGAGACTCTGGTTTAAAAATGGACAAAAAGGTGGACAGCAGTAACCCAGCAGGGCCGAGGTTGGCCAGTAAGTTTTATAGATAGGAATTATCTGGAGTGCTAAAGAATATGAGCGCAAAAGCTGCTAAATGAGAGCAGAACAAAAGGTTTTGTGGAGGGCAGCAGAGCTGAAAGCTGGCAACGAGCAGCTGACTGAGTGCATGATGGAAAAATACTGAGCAGGTGGGCCATGTGCCACCTCCACGGCTGCGCCGGGTGATGCAGCCTCTCTCCCATCCCTGGTATTTGTTTTCTTACGTTGTCAGCTCTTCGGGACAGGCGCTGCTCTATTTAGAGACCTGCAAAGTGCCCATTAGGCTTTTAGGCACCATTTTCAGAAAAGAGTGAGAGTCCAAAGAGCAGCGGGAATCCAGACCCGGCAGCCTCTCCACCTCTCCAGCGCTGCAGGGAAAGCACAAGGGGCAAAGGGGAAAAATCACTGCCAGGATTTTCATCTTTGCCTCACGTGTCACTGACAGGCACTACGTTTATTTTCAGCTGGCAGTCAAGGCCTGTCATAGGAGATGTGTTTTGCTTTTGCTCCTGCTGCACCAGCAGAGATCAATAGCACAATGTTTCCTCCAGCAAAAAGGAAGGTTTCCTAAGAGGTGCAAAGTCCCTGGAAGTCATTCAGTGCACGGTAAGTTTGCTGAGCAGGGAAAAAGCTGGACCTGGGGACATGAAGCAGAAAATTATTTAGTCCCTTGTGGGAGCAAGAGACAAGAGAGGAATGTCAAGAATAAAAGGTGTTTATGTCTCCAGGGTGTTGCACAGCTGTCTCTCACACTGGTCCAGCACTGAAGCCAGTTTTCTCTGCTGGTACATTTAAAATGCTGGATTTTAAAAGTTGAAATTATAATCAGCCTTTTTTGGCCCTGTTTTCGAAAGGCAAATCCGCGCCCACAGCTGAAGGCAAAGCTATGTGTTTTTCCTACATTTTCCTGTGTATAGGTTTGGCCTCCTTTGCAGGACCCACACCCATCACGGAGAGATCCCTTTGCCTCCAAAGCACCAGTGCGTTTCTGGATCCCTTCTTCTGTGCAGGAACATCAGGAGCTGCTGGGCTGGAGGTGCCGAAGCTCCCTAGCTGGTGAGCGGGCTGGAAATGAAACCCGGCTCTTCCCAGCACCTTTCGTTCAGGGGATGGTTTGGGCTCCTGCTCAGAAGGCATTTCCTGAGCGTGAGCTGTCTGCTGCGAGCGGTACCGACTCACCCTGGCACCCGGCCAGAGCTCTCCACCTCCTGCACACACCACTGCTCCCAACACGCACAGCTCGTGTCGTGCTCATCATCATCGGCGTCACCGTCACCGCCGCGTGGGGTTGGCTCCAGAAACGTCAGCGCCCCGCACACTCCGGGGACGGAGCCTCCTCCACGAGCCCCAAGTGAGGGGCTGTTTTATCGCCCGCAGCCTGGCCTGTGCTCACACACACTGCCCCTCTGCTCCCGCACCGGGAGCTGCAGCTGAACCGCTGAGCCGCTGCTCTCGGAAATCAGGGCAAAATTCTCTGAAATCAGGAGCAAAACTCTCTGAAATCAGGGGCAAAACTCCCACTGACTTTCACAAAGTTCCTTCCCTTTTGGAGATGCAGCCCTTTTTCCACCCCTTCCCCTCCTCATGCTGTCATCTTCATAGCTCGTCGTTTTAACACAGGCACCTAGAAACTGGGACTGCTGCATGTTCAGTTTTATTCTACTCCTCACATCTCCTCGCTGAAATATCCGACTATGAAAAGCTGCCACAGGTTTTATGTTTTCCTCTGGGGCAAGACGGGTGCCACTAAAGTGTTTTGGTTGGTTTGGGTCAACCGTGAAGCCAGCACCCTCCAAAACAGTGGAGCTTCCTTCGGGCCACAGTAATCACCAGCCTCAAGATTTAATGCACAGAACTTGCCTAGAGGTTCAGGGCTGTTTCACTGAGCTTTCCTGCAGTTTGCCTGTGTCTGGGATGAGCAACCACGTTACAACTGGAACCAACTCGACTGCAATTGCCTGTAATCACACTAAAACACGTCCATTAAGTACTTTGATAAGAGGCTAATAGCGGAAGGGCAAATAACAACCCTACAGGTACATACCATGTACCTTGATCACCAGCGCAGCCCAGCAGCACTGGGACACAGCGGACCCCGAGCCAGCAGGCTGGCCAGAGGGCTCAGTGACCACCACGAGCCCTGGCCCTTTGCGCTGACCAAGCGCTCGGGCTCCCAAACGTGACGGCAGGAACCGGAGCGGCTCCGGAGCGCGGGGCCGGCTCTGCTGCAGCCGCTTTAGTGATCCCCATCCTTCCCCAGCGCTTCCCCGGTGACTCAGGCGAGGGGCTTAGTCATCCCTGTGGATATACAACCGCCTGGAAAATGTGACTTGCTCCTCCAGAGCTTTCTCTACGTAGGAAGCTCCAGCTCCCGGTAAACAAGAGGCAACAAAATGCCTGCAATCAGGGAAAGGATTTTTCCATCCACTTATACAAAGTGACCATTAGCGTGGCTAGAAACAGCTGATGATACTAGGAATACAGCACGTGGCACTTTTGGGACGCTACCAGAAAAGCAAGTGTGTAAACATCACGTTGCAGACTCTTTTTTTTTTAAATGTGTTTATTTGCTTTCCTCCCCGGTTGCAGACCCGCCAGGTCTGTTCACGGGGAGCGCAGGCCGCAGCCCCGCGCACACTCCCCGCCCGGCGCCAGGTGCCGGACGGGCCGCTCTGCCTCGCTCGGGGTTTGGGGCCGCTCCTGCTCCCGACACGGAGGCCGCACCGCGAGGCTCTCGGCACCGCCACTTGCGCACAACCATTTTGACGGCCCCTCAAGCTCCCGCCGTGTGTTTCCCCTTGCCCCCTGGCACCACAGCGAGGGCGGGCAGCTGATGCCGCAGCGGGAGCGGTGCCGCGGGCAGTGTTCCGCCGCCCGGGTCCCCGCGGGTCTCCGTGCCGGGGCTCCCGCCCTCCCGCACCGCCGCTCCCCGCCCGCCCCCGGCGCCCTCTGTCATGGCGGCAGCAGCCGCATCTCCCACACGCGCCGCCCGCCCCGCCCGCACGCCAATCACC
>JAVCKT010024118.1:0-21611 GCA_032273925.1 Rhynchotus rufescens
GAGCCTCGAAAATGTGATCCCCTCCCCACGAAGCACAGGGCCCTCTTCTCATTGTCTCACCCTCCGGATGCATTTGGGGGTTGGCGTATTTGCTCATCGTGAATCACAAAAAAAGAAATAAACACTGCAGAATCTTAAACTGCTAGTCTGCGAACCTGAAAATAAAAAAGAGAGGCTTTGTTTTACATATGGTACATTTCTGTTGTTTGGATGGTTTTCCAGATAACCATCTGTACCAGGGGGAGGATGGCAAGAGAGCTCCGCTTTCTCAGGCTCGGTTGCCAGGATTCAGGCGTTCCTGCTCCGCGTGGCGCGGGCCCCCGCGCCGGGTCCCTCGGCTCGCTCGCTCCCGCGGGATTCCTGGGCTCGCTCGCTCCCGCGGGATTCAGGCGACACAGTGCGGAGCGGCGGCGCCGGGCAAGCCCTGCGGCACGCACCGAGCAGACGCCTGTCCCACCATCAAACTTGGGCCAGAGCCGGACCTCTTGTAAAGGAGGAGAGGGAAAACATAAAGCGAGGAAGCAGGTGAGGGAAAGAAGGATGAACGGGGCGACGGCGGGGAGCGCAAAGCCAGGAGTGACTGCCAGCAAAGGCATCCTGCCTCCGGCCTGCCCAGTGTGAATAACGGGTAATAACAAAGAATAACGGGTAATAACAAAGAATAACGGGTAATAACAAGCAGCAGCACCCAGGGAAGGGAAGGCAGTCTGCTGAACCCAGGACACATGCTACCCAGTAAACCCAGTACCTCAATGCGGCACTCCACGGGCTGGATCCAAAGCTTGCTGAAAGCCCTCGTGCCTTGGGCAGCCTCTGGGATCTGGCCGTGCCATCCACACGTATCCCATCCACAGCAGCAACAGGGATCGCTGCAGCAGCAGCCGTAAAAGCCAAGGGATCTGGCGAACATGCGATGGGGGAGAAACATTTTGCTAACTGAAGGTAAATGGGATCTTTTCTCTATGGCAATCTCAAAGCAAAATTCTATTTAAGCCTAATCAACTATAGGGATACATATATCCCTATGGCTGGGATATATGATATCTTCCTTTCTTTTTTTTTCAGTTAGGTTGTGGGCTCTTTTAATGGATCTCCTCCTTTCCAGTTCTCTATATAGGACAGAATAGTTGGAGGTCTCCTTGAGCTCGTTAAGGCAATCAATTAAGTAAAATAGGTGAGAGATTTGATATACTTATTATTTCAGTGGTTATTATTTTATAGTATATGTCATATAGTATATGTCATTCTTGTTACATGATAACAAATATAGTGCTATATTAACACTATTTTGATATAGGATAGAAAAATCGTGCTATGGATCCTTTCAATTATGGTCATTGTTTTAGTAAATGGAGAACATTTCTATAGAAAAGACAGGATGTTGGCTGAACCCACAAGATGTGGGAAGAAAGAGATAAAAAGCCACATTCCAAAGTTTTAAAGTCTGCATTCTGAAGATGTAAATTCCAAACGCAGAACAAGATATAGTCAGACACACTTTCTTTAGCATTTGCTATGTCACATTCCCTCTGAACCTGTCCCAAGCAGCTCTTGCAGCTCATGTGAGAACTCACATATTTGCATTTAAGGGAGCTGGTTCCTTGGGCCTGTGCTGCTCCTACAGCAATTTCATCCCTGACTTGTGTGAGAGTTAGGATTAATAAAATGCAGTGGATTACCGGAGAGGTCAAGCAGCAGTGACTTGTCTCAGCTTTGAGCTATGGCTGCCTGTCTGTGGAAATCCCAAACTTTATTTTATTCAGGATCTCAAAATAAAACAAAAACGCCGAAAGCCTAGACCAGCCAATAACAAGGCCGGGCTTTACTTTTCCAGGGCTTCAAAGTACCACCTTTTGCACATTGTAACACTTTTTGACATCATTGTGGCAATTTGAAAATGCTACCTGTCGATATTTGCTCATTTGCTCCTTTTGATCATTCTCCAAGTGCGGGTGATGGTTCCTGACCTTCACCGTCCCTTCCTTTCATCTCGGTGCTGGTGCTTAAGCACATTCCTGTACTTCAGCTGTCCTGCTATTTAAAAATGCACCACGCTGATAGTAAACAATGAGAAAAAATCACTAAAGCAACTCTTTTGTTCACTGCGGTGACATTTCCTCTAATTAAATTTTCATCTTTGAAGGTATTTGGGCCTCTTTAGTCCATCTGGGATCTGTTTGCCCTCAGCATTGCCTCAAGCCAAATGTATTTTTGTTGATACACTGAGCAGCACGCTATCCTCAGTGACTGTGGGTATTCCCCACTGGTGGTGGTTTATTTAGAAGATTATTCCGCTGGTTTCAAAGTACTTTTTCTGAAATCCTGAAATCTTTTCCTAGTTCTTTTTTTTTTTTTTTTGAGAGCCAGAGAGCAGAGTGCTCCCCCATGAATTAAAGTGATTTTATGTTCGTTTCAGGGAGGCTTTGTAACTGGTTATACACAGCAATATGGTGCCATAGAGAGGACTGTGCTTCCAGTCAGGTCATGAGCCACTTGAAGAACTTGGTAGATGGTTTGAACATCAACCTCGGCTAAATTCATATGTTTACAAGAAGGGGAGGGATTTCTTGCACTGCAAAGAACAAGAAAGTACTATATGGACCAAATATAGAGCCACATTTTATCTTTATACTGGTAGGTGCTGTGCAGTCAAAAATTGTTTGCGTCTCTTTTACCTTTCCCATATGACCTTTCTCAGCAAGTGTTTCAATAGTCAGATGGAAAGAGGTCATTTCTGCACATGTACACTAAGTCGTACAGGCAAAGCCATCGTTTATTGACCTAAAAAGAGGAAGGCATGGATCATTGCAGGCCATAATCGAAGGATTTTCTCATTTACATTCAGATAAGAGAGGCCAAAGGGAGGAATCTGTGGTACGTTGGTTATGCACCATAGATGCCTTTCTTAATTCTTTTGGGAGAATAGAGCCTCATCATAATGAAAAGACTGCATGAGTTCCTTTAATTGCTGACTCAACTCCAGCTCTGACATAATTTAGGAATATCATATTTCAGTAAAAACTGAGGTTACATTTTCAAGGGAATCTGATTTTTCAGTAATTAACATTCTGAAACAATTCTATCATATTGAGAGACCTGGGCAAAGGTAACTGCCTTCATTACTAGAAACTATCATTTTGCAAATTACTTCTCAAACTTCTTAAAAAACACAATCTTTATGTTTTTTTTTCCTCACCTTTCCACTCAAATATGTGTAAGGAGAGCTTGCTGAAAGAAAAGAATGGATAATGAGGAAAATTAAAAACAAACCACCTGTGATTTCTGAGATTTAATTTCACTCCTTCTAAATAAAATTATACTGTTAAGAAAGCAATATTATTGCTTCCAAAGATATACATTTTAAAATATCTTTGTGCTGTAAGTGGCAGCTGGCTACTTACAAGGAGTTGCTTTCTTTGCTAAATTAAAACAATTTAATAGTATGGTAAGGGCAGTAGCAGGGTCATTTAAGAGACTTTGAATGGTTTAGATGTCCTTATTATATGAATTTAGTGTATCTTACTCTTGTGCGTTCTTCATAGTCAGGTCTGTTGGGAGTCCTGTCATTTCCACTTTTGCAAATGCAATGAAAAATTTGAATATAAAAGTGATAAACTGGAATGATGGCAGTATTTTATGCCAGCCTTGTCCAGATGCAAATGAAACAAAGAAAAGGCAAGAAACAAAGATGGCAGAGAACAAGACTCACACTGGTCTGGTTTAAGGTTTTGGTCTTTGCTTATGGGCTTTGTGACCTGTAAAAATGCAGAATTCCTTTTAGGATATCAGTTGTATTTCTCTGGATTGACCTTGATAGAAAATCATAACCTGGCAGTGACTGGAAGATGCCTTAATTGCCAAAACAGCAGCCAAAAGCTTGAAGAGCTAAGGATGTTTGCTCTATATGAGAAGGAGTTTATGCCTAAGGGAGCTCCAGGAAGTTACTGCAGTTATTGTCTTCTTAGTTATGAATGTATTTTCCAATGCATCCACATCCAATTGCAGCTTCAATACCATCTTCCTAGGTTATGGGATGACTTATATTCAATGTATTCCATGTATTTAGGCTTTTCTAAAACTCTACAAGAATCACTACTGACACTTAGCTTATCTCTGAAATGCTTAATTGTGCAAGAGCTAGTGAAATTACATTACAGAATAGGTACAAATATTGGGCTCTGGGACCTTCTCCATTGCACATCTTAGCATAGTTCAAGAAAACATGAAACAGACCTATTTTTTTTAGTGTGTTTGTCCATATTCTTCTGAAAGTTGTTTTTAAGGTATGATTTTAGTCCTTACTTGGAAATTATGGTTTTCAAGTACTGGAAACCACCTTACATACATATAAATTACTCATAAATGACAAAGCAATGGAGAAAAAGGTCCCAGCACTTCCCTTTTGCAAGTGAATACGGCAGAAATTTTTTCTTTAAGCCAATGGTGAAATGCATACAGTGTAAATCCATCAGAGAAAGAGGAGTTGCAGGAGCAATATAAAAACAAGCTGCATTTTGGGTTTATTTGATCTTGAAAGAGTAGCAGTAAGTAGTCATATCTGGCAAGTAAAATCCATTTGTTGCTTTTGTTAGGGGTAATATTTTGTGTGGGGAGTTCACTCTATATTTTAGATATCAACAGGGCTGCTAGTCACTGCTAACAGTTAAAGACCTCCATTCACCTAGCTAGAGCCCAAGGTCCTGTCTCTTTGCTTCTAAAATGAGCAAATTTACATATATAAAAGCCATACAAACGCCTTAATCCTTTCAAGCAATAATTTCTTATGGCATATAATCTTGTCTTCAGGCAAAATATTTGTTCAGATAAAATGTATTAGCAAACCAGGAGAGAATTGCAGAAAAAGGCAGAGAGGAAATATTTCCAGATTCTTAAAAACCAAACGTTCCTTCCTGGCAGTTCCTTTGCTTCTTCAATACAGGGGGTGTTCCGGTGAGGATGCCCAGGTGCTTTATTTTTCCAGGAAAACCTTGAGGAAATCAAGTAAAAAACCTGCATAAGACGCTACCTGCTGCCTTCTGGAAACTTGTGAGGAGGGCAGCGGTCCAAGGGCTCTCTCAGCGGCTCCGCACGGAGCAGGTAGGGCTGCACCTGGCACTGGGTGCCGGCAACAGCTGCTTCACCAGCATCCCTAATCTGTCCTGGTGGCTTCCTGGCAGTACCTGTGTGCCCTGCATGCAAAAAGCATCTGTTTCACATTTATTCATTTACTCAGATGGCATTATCTACATTACTTGCTACCTTTGGACACAAGACTCTCATTTATAATTCATAGTACACAGATGCTTACAGGGAGTAGGAGCCTTGGCTACATTACCTGTCACTCTTAGTATATTTTGTATTCATGGTGGGTAAATATACAAGGAGGAAGCTGCCATATTGTGTATGACTATCTATAATGCATTAGCAAACAGTTGTTTGATCATTTATACTGTCATTCTTTTGTGGTTGAAATGATGTAGGAGTGCAAAATGAAACAAACTGTGGGTTCATCCTCTCGCACCCGCTCAGCTTTTGTTTCCTTTTCTCCCTGCCTCTGCTTTTTTGTTGCGGGTCCTGTTTATTTTATTATTATTATTCTTTATTGTTTGAAAACGAAGGTGGTTTTGTCTCCTATCGTTTCCTTTGCTCTTCTCTTTGTACGATGGTTGTTCAGTACTGAGTCAGCTATTCAATAAGTTCACCAGTGCAGCTGGCTTCAGGAGAAGATGCTTCCTGTTCTTTGCCTTCACAGGCTCATAAATCCAGCCCGCTGAGCATATTAAAGGTAGAAAAACACTCAGGCAGGAATAAGGCATATCAAAAAGAGAAAGTGAATGTAACTGGGGAAACATTTACTCAAGATTACATATTAAGCAATTTGCTCTTTAGTACTGAAAGAATATATAGAGAGAATATATTAACTGTACTTACCGAGGGCCCACTGCATCCATCAAACGCTGTTAAAAATGGTCATTTTTGAACAAGGAGAACATTCTGTATACTTGCATTGTTTTTAAAATCTATTTTTAGTGCAGTAAATATTAAAGAATGTCATTGTCCCTTGCATGAGCTCTCAGTCATTTTTTAGGAGGGTAACTTTGCCAGAGATGCTTGACTTAAGAACCCATTAAAATGAAAATGTACTCAGGAGCCTTGCAGGAATAGTGCTTGAAGACATGGGCGCCAAGCATGCTTGGCAGCCTGGAAAGCTCGCAGAGCTCTCGTAACAGGAATGCCATCACATTAAAGAATTAGCATAGCCCTAGGCAACAGTCTCTCTTTTTTTTTTTTTTTTCTGGTAGACGTGAATGACATTTTGTATCTGAGGCATTTTTTTTTCAATATTCCTCACCCACATGTAAGTTTTTTATGACTGCATTGAAAAGCAAGAGGTTGGTTTGTTCCTCTTGACATTTGTTCTTACTCCTCTTTCACACTGGGCACTACCTCTCGAATAAAGCTCTGATGCTCATTCCTCTTTTCACAACTTTCTCACTCCCTCCAAATATCACTGCTGCCTCTGCCTCAGACTCCTTTTTTCCTGGTAGGCAGAACCTGTTAAGTTGGGTTTTTTTAGATCTCTACCAGAAGTCTCAAATTCAGCAAAACCTTTTCAAAAATTCCTGCAAAATCTCTTAGTATCTTAGCAGGGCCTCCAATTCCACACTTGGAAAATACAAATAAAAGTATTGATAGAAATTAAAATAATTGAGATAGGTTGCAGAAGGAATCTGCTTATTAGTGTCTGAAGACCTAAAATAAACTTCTGTTTTCACTGAGAAAAATTGAAGCTGGGAAAATTGGAGAAGTAATCACTCAGCAGCCTCATCAATCAAGCCAGCAGTTTGACCTGCTAATTATTCCCAGGTAGGGATACTCGAGAATTACAAATATTTGGCTCTTCTGAACCACTCACCAAGGAAACATAGATTATTGATTCTACTACATGAAAATAATCCACCGAACTCTCAGTTTCTTTCTCTTGGGAAATCTTCTTGCATAAAGTTCCCTGGCAAAGAATGTATTGCCAAAAAATACAGCTGCTGACAGCCAAGCTTCATAATACGCTGGTAAGCTCCATTTTGTCCCATTACTCTGGGCATCTGCAGGACATACTAAAAAATAAGTAAACCTTTCTCCATGTTAGTGGAGGTAGATAGGCTGCAGGGTGGCTTACGAGGCTGCAGCCTCGGCGCGAGCAGCGGGGAGGCCGAGCCAGGCTGCTGCCAGCCGTTCTGGTTCCTTGAAGACACGTCCCAGAGGACAAAATTGCTCTGTCCTTGAGGCCAACGGCTCTCATAGTCTTTTTTTAATCACAGTCGGCCCACTCAGCTGTGATTGCCCCGACGATGATTATGTGGGACACAAGCATAGCCCTGACCTGCTTTTGGTGGCCTGTTTCTCGGTGGAAATCTGGAACAAGTGGTGCCTGGACTTCCCAGTGTCTGGGCACAGATACTGCAAGTGATTTTGCAGGAATAGGCAAGGAGAAGAACGAGGGATCCTGCTTCCATGCAGGAACTTCCTACAGTTTGTCCCTAACATACTCCAGATATAGATACCAGCTTTAGCGACTCTAATGACTAACAAGACAAAATAAGTGAATTAGGTCAGAGAAACGCTAAAGCATTTTGAGTGACGTCTTGAAAAGTTTGATTTTTAGGTTAGTTATTGTGCTTGGGCTTTTGCTTGGTAATTATCCTGTAGGGTTGCAAATACTTGCTCTTTGATTTTCCATCCATAACTACAGAATTTATTTAATTGATGTATGTGTGTATGTTATACTTAGACATATATTTTTTTATCTAATAAATCTAAATTTTCAATAATTTTGTCTTGGATATATGAAAATGATTACTGACAACATAAATACACACACACACACACATATATATGTGTGTGTATGAAGTTTCCATCAATGCTACTATTTTTTCTTCAGGAGCATGTGGGAAAACTTTACTGCTAGTGCCTCCAAATGTTTGCATGGGAGATATTTTTTCACTGCCAGCAGTGGTGCTTGCTGAACACTCAGACTCTGGTAGCATAACTTTAATGGCACAAAGCCTGAGAATCCTCATACATCACTGCAGTCTTCCGCTTAAATCCATAAACACTCTGTAAAGACAGTTACAACAGATTTTCACACTTTCATAAAAAATGCACTGCACAATTTTGATTTTTTTCCTCCTCCTTTTAAGAAAGCCCCCATTGCCTCGCAGTTCTAAGGCCACTTTGGTACAAGGATTTGTTATCTCGGCTGACAACTGCACTGAAGCTTATAATAAGAATCTCCTTCTTTCGCTCTAACAAGCAAATTCCCTGTTTTCCGAGAATCCTCTCTAGGAAGGCAGCGCTGAATGTGTATCAGACTTGAAAAGAAAGCCTATCTGCTCTGCCATTTTCGCTTTTTATTTTTCTAATTTGCAACTCCGCTCACGTCCAGCTCGAAGAAGCAATTCGGCGTTGAAAATGCTGCAGCTGGTTTCCTCCAGTGCTCCCCCTATTCATAGCAGGAGAGGCAGTGGTGGGCTTACGCAAGATTGGTTTAAATGGGAAATCAATACTGGTTCCTCCGTCTCCACAAAAGAGCTGAACTGGCCTGGATTGGCTCCAAGGAGAAAAAAAAGAGTTGAGTGGAAAAAACTGGCTGCCAGTGGGATAGGTACTCTGTTGCATGCGAGGCTATTTGGGTCTCTGCCACTGAACCCATCACTAGAAGCCTGAGATAACCTGGCTTACCTCCTACCATCTGTTTTTGAATGGACGATAAATATTGGAAAAATAAAAGTTGGAGGCTTTTTTCCCCTAGGCATGTATTAGCTTCTAAACGCATAAATGTTTCTGTTCAGCATCAGTAGGAATTTGTACCTCGTCCTGTATTAAGCAGTTACAAAAGGGATTGAAAACTTGTTCTGCAGATAAAAAGTGGAATCATCGGCGTGGTTCCTTGTTCTACAGTTAAGGAGAAATATGTGATCTAATTAGCAATTCCATCAGACATTGCTCAGTGATTGGAACTCAGTTTCACTGAGTCTCACTTGACAAGACTTTCTATTTAATCTCTTGTATTTAAATTTTCTGTGGAATAAATCTCAATAAAATTCACATTTCTGAAATCCATGTCTGTTTGACATTTTGCTTAAATTAAGAGACAAAAAACACAGCATTAATAGTGAAAACACAGTAAAAGCATCATTGTTGTGTTTCACTGGAGGAGCAGTCCATTAGTTTGGTTGTTCTTTAATGTTAGTAGCACTGTCCAGAACATATAACAGATCGTATGATTTTCTGTCTTCATTTTGCAGCTCTCCAAAATGAGAAGAATATTTTTACTGAAAAGTCTTTCCTGCACTGAAATCAGATCAATGTACCTGCTGCTCCACCAGTGGTCCCATGGATAGAAAAGGATGAATATTAGGGGGGAAAACTGACAAGATACAAAAAAAGACTAGGTTTTTATTTTAATTATCTCTATGATCTGAGATTCAGAAAGCTTTATAATAAGTAACTATGATTGAATTGGAGATTATAGGTGTGGAATTCTACATTGAAAGAACTCTGTCGACATCAGGCACACTTGGATATTCACCTACCAGACACCACACAGAACTACAGGTTCTAAAACTAGAAAGGGAGCTGAGAAGAAAGCAGATTTCATATTAAGATCACTGGCATTTAAAATATGCGCTTAAAATAACAGCATCTCTATTGTCTACACAAAAGGGAAAAAGAGTTTTCTACTAAGGTCTATAGTAAATCTTTTGTGACTGCTCAACGCTGTCTGAAATACTGTAAATGTTTCTTTTTCACGATCCCGCTCTTCTAATGCAGTAGAGATGGTTGTTCCTCTGACCCATGGTGATACAATGGAAATTTTAATAGCTCTCTCACTTTATCAATCTTATGTTTTCTTCTGGTATGATAAAGATCTGCTTAAAACACCAACGAAGCTCTCGGCGATGAGCCAAACTGCGTATGCCTTATTTATGCGATTCGTTTAGGAGAGTCACTGTGATTACTCATGTGATCAAGGTGAACACCAATTACCTTCCTGTGTGCTATTTGACAACCATATGGCTATTAATGTCTTTACAGAATTTCCTGCGTTGAAGCACAAAACTGCGTAGAGCCTGAAGTATGGAATGAATGGAGAAGTGTGTTGATATCCAGAGGAAGGTAAGACAAAGGGGAAGGGAAAGGAGAAAAGAAGAAGAGAAGGGCTTTGAAAGCTTTGAAAGCTGCATTCTGCCATCCCAAATGCTCTGGAAAAAACAGAAAACAGCAATATGTCTGAGCTGAGGTTCTTTATCATTTATCACATCTGAGAATTATTTGGTAGTACCAGTCAGCATCTTCAAATTAATGTTAGCCACCTCTTAGTGCCATTACTAGTCCCTTCTCTTTCTCTCCGAGAAAGTTAAGCTGAATAAGGGTGATGTGACCTCTTATTTTTCATTGTCAAGCAACTTCTTCAGGACATCTTGCAGGTTATGATTCTAATTCATTTTCAATCTTGGTTGGTCAGGGAAGAGGCCACCATATGAAAGGATTATTAGCATTTTCTCAGCTATGCCATTCTGCATTTTCTAAGGGGAGACATTCACAGGGTCACTGCAATGCTTGAATTCTCTCTTTTTTTCTTTCTTTCTTTCTTTTTTTTTAATCAAGAGGATGCTGTGTCCCAAAATCAAGGCAGATAGTGGAAGAGCCTTTACAAAGCACACAGCATAACCTCCAGGTGTGAGGAAGGACTTACAAACAAGGATTTGTGGTCTCAGTTTTCGGGAAGCTGTGGGCTTGCTTTGTTCCCTCTCATCTGTCTCATCACCCAGAAGCCCTTACCACTTTTCTCACCTGCCTCACTGTGACCCCATGCAAGGGAGAAAGGTGCTATTTCTTAGTACCTAAGAAGGTCATTAGCACCTAAGAAGATCATTCAGTGCATCCTTGTACTCAACTCCCAGACTTTCTCTATTTCTTTTGCTTTGGAGCAGGCAAGAGAAGATGCCTTAAGTTACTGTTCAATACTTGAGATTCTACTCAAGTGTGTTGCGACTTATTTTTGGTCCACACTGTAAATTAAAAAAATGTGTCTTCAGTTTCTGGATGGCAGTTCTCCAATGATCCTTCCCTAAGTAATTCTTCCCAGATTAAATAATGATTTGCTATTGTGAATAGAAAAAGGAAAAAAAAATCTTTAGCAGCTTTCCAAGTTGAGGTTCTCTGTTATTTTCAGTCACTAAATATAAAGTGTACATTTACCTCTTTCTGTCAATTAACTTGCATACAGGTTTATATGCATGCAGGCTTGTAATATAGCTTCATATATTTCTAATGGCCAGACCAAAATCTCTTAAAGTTCAACAATGTCCTCAGATCTCAACAAAATCTTCAGTTCCCTTGCCATAGTTAATCCACTTTCGCACAGCTTTCCTGTTAAAGAATATTCACATTAATAATATGGTATTTGGTGTACTCTTTATGGAAACTGATCTCTCTAAGAGTATCATACATACATAAATATAAATATTATACATATGGTATTACAAGCATATGTATCTGTGCCTTCATGACTTACTCAGCTATCAATATTCAGTTGACTAAGTGTGGAGCTGGATTGATACCCATTCCTCAAATACAGGACAGTTGTATGGCTCCTCTATCTTACTATGTCAAAACCTGTATTTGATATCACAGGCAGTGAATGCTTCTGTGCTGGATAAAGAACCTGGGGTATCTTCAGTCACTGATATGAATAGTGCCTATCTCAAATATCTATTAACTGGTTGTAGATCTGTACTAGGTCTCGTTTTTCTTATCAGTAATTGTCATCACTATTAGATATTCTAATATGTGACTGTTGTAACAAGAATGGAGATAACTTCTCTGCGTGGACTTTTCTTCTTCTTCCTTGACCTCATCAGAGCTAAGAGAACTCTGTATTACGGAGTCTTGAGCTTTGTAACCATACTGCTTTCCAACTGCAGTGTGCCATCTGTATGGTCTCTCCTCTGATATACTGCATTTTATTCTGTTAGAATGCTAATTGGAAGTTATGGGACATGTTTTCTTTCTTTTCTTTGTTTTTGTTTTTTTCCCTCCTCTGCCAGGAAGAAGATGCATTTTGTGACCCTGTTGTAGGTATGGCTTCAGGATAAAAAAACATTATTCATAAATAGAGCATTTTTTCCCTCTACTTTCATCTTACTGTCTATAATGTAAGTGCTAAGCAGTGATGCCAGGTATCTTCTTTGTCATGTTTCCTGGTTTCTCTTGTTATTCTGAATTAGTAGCTAATCATCGTTTTGATCCAATTCTGCTATTTTGGAGTTTGGTCACATATTTCTTTGTGGTTCAAAAGAATGCCTGAAAGAGTTCTACAAACTGAAATCTCATCTCTTCACATGATCCTGTTTCTCTTGAGTGAATTTTTAAATCTCCACAGTTACACGTGTTTGCCAGAGTTCTTAGGCCAATTACGTGCTTATCCATTTTGCAAGTTCTGCACATCCTAGTTCATTTATTTTCACTAAACTAATTAGCTATAGAGATGCTGTCAATTCAGCTAGTTTTGTTATATGTTCCTGAGCTGACTTCCTGACGCCTTCTGCAAATAATTTGCATTCCTGCTTCTATGTAGATTGTTATGATCTCAGACCCCACTGAAATGCAGTTGTGATTTAGAAATAGTTGAGCTGTTAAAAATAAGCTTTTAATAAGACCTTCAGGTTCTAGATTGCTGCAATGTTCTTAGTAGCATTACCCTTTTTGCTGGCTTATTTTATAATTTGTTCATTTTTATTTTCAAATTATTAATAGAAAATATTGATATCGAGGAAGTCTCTAAAACTGTTTTGGAAAATATTAATTCAAATCTAACAAAACAGGCTGGTATGCAAATGGAAGTATGCTATATTGAAACTTGCTTATTTTCCACCAATTCACCTGTTCTAGATCCATGACTAGTTACTTAAAGGACTGGGATGGAAGCTTCTTGGTTCCTTTCCCTTTCCCTTTCCCTTTCCCTTTCCCTTTCCCTTTCCCTTTCCCTTTCCCTCTCCCTCTCCCTCTCCCTCTCCCTCTCCCTCTCCCTCTCCATTTCCATTTTCCTTTTCCTCCTTTTGGCTCTGTGTGATCCCAAGGCTTCTAGTATCTGTACTCAAAGGAAGAGTAGTTGTCCTGAGAAGTTGTCCTTAAGTCAGAGAACCAAGGGCTTCCATGGCACACAGCTGCCAACAAGCCAGGCTTCCTCAGACTTTTCCCTGACTAAGACTGTTAAGAAGATTTATTTTGAACCAAGAGTAGAGCAAAATGAAACATCAAATCTGAAAAACTGAGATTGCCTGCCAATTGGACAGATATGCCTGGCAATCCAGACATATCTTTATATACTAGAAAAAACAGGCAAGTACTGTCTTCTACTGTCAAGACTAGAGACATGATTTGAAATGTCATTAGCACAAAATTTACAACAGCTCTTGATTAGGTTACATTCTGGTCAGGTAAATTAGTTTCACAACTACCTACATGTATCTTGTCAGCATTGCAATGATGGAAAAACAAAGAGGGAGATAAACATTAAAAAATCGACAGTTTGAATATACATCTACATTTTGAAGAGACCACAAACTATTTTTGTATTTTAGATATCAGAATACTTTCAGTCATCAAAGAGAATAGGCAAAGAAAAAAACAATCTCTAAGTAAAAATATTCCTATAATAAAGAGAGAGAAACAAAGACAAGAGTAATGACACAGAATGATAAGGACCTTGTGAAATTTCATACCATACTTATTACTTATAGATTGTATTTGCCACTTTCATATATTATGATGAGAAAAGCCGTAGATAAAGCTTATAATCAGAGCACAAATGATTGTCATCTACTTCTAGACAGGAAAAATAGCTGAAATGATAGAGAAGATATTTCATATAATATTAAAAGCTGAACTATTGTTACTGAGTTAATATAGTATAAAATGAAAGACTGTGAATCGACCTATGTTACTTGTAGCTAGCGGCTTTTGGAGGTAGCGATATGACGTTAGTAACATGCATTAGTTAGTAACTTCCATTAGTTTTAAAAATAGGTTGTTTCTGTGTTTTTTCATCACAAAGACCTGCAAAATTTCAGATCCTACAGACCTGTTCTTTTTGCAGAGCTGCAAAAGGCAATATCTGTGAGATGAGCAAAGGGCCTGCAATGAGAAAACTGTTCTTTATTGGCACTGAGCAACTTCTCCATAGTCACACACCAAAACATACATCAGTAATTGTGAAAGTGAACATGAATAGTTTTGACTGATTATATCTGTGCCATTTTTACTTCTTCTTTGTCTAAGTGGCTGTATTTTTCACACAATCATTGTCCCTTAGATTGAAACTTTCATTTTACTTATGAGAGATTTCTTAATTTTACCTTGTAAATTATAAATCCATCTCTTGACATTTTAGAACTAATGCTTGAGCAACAGATATACAGGCCTATTCATGTTTGCTTTAGGAAACACCATCTCAACTGTGATCCTTAATCGATGCTTTAACTGGCTATCCCTTACTACTTACCAGTGTGTGGATCTTGCCCTCGGTGGGCCTGATTACCAACTAGGGAACAAGAAACATATGCTCCAAATCACAGTTCAGTTTACTGAAAATGTTTGAACACTGACAGCAAATACTAGTGTATCTACAAATGTGTGCATAAGCCTTTTCAAGTCTCACGGGACATTAATTACCAGGTCTTCGATCTTCTTTAGAGATAAACAGACTTGGAATTATCTATGGATTTTGAACCATCTGTGAACTCTATCACTGAAAGTTTTGAAAATTTCCAATCAAGTATGAAACCTTGTGAAATATGTTAATATACTACTTAGCATATTTACTGCAGGGGACATTTCTTGGCTGAAGCAACATTTATTATACAGCCAGGCATAGTGACGAAGAGCAAAAATTCATTGCACTCGCTTAGAGCCAAAGAGCCTTGTTTTTTTGTAGGAGCAATGTGAAATCATGGAGTAGGCTCTGTGCTTCCTCTTTAGTTTTCATTCTAGTGAGCACAGAAGGACAGATCTGGTCCTTCCCTAGAATATGGATGCTAGTTCGACTTTAAATATGGGAGATACGTTAGTAAGTGTGGAATCAACAATGGCTGTAATATAAAATCATGCATGCTTTAGGTTGACTAAGACTAAAATCTATCTATCTTTCTGTCTTTATATACATAGAGTAAATGAATTTTTTCCCTAGAAAATGAAATCTATTATAGCTGAACAGAAGAGAAAACAACATTATCAGTGGAGGTGGTAGGAAGCTCTGTCTTGACCAGCTGTGGTCATCCTGGATATGATTTTTGCTGCAGCATAAACAATAAAAGTCTAACAAGTAATGATAACTCTGGTTTAGGACATTTGCCCTAGAAAGCCCATAATTCTTGACTTCAAGACTTATGGCAAGGAAATATCATAGCTCTGGTTAATTTTTTTTTCCTAACGTTAAATTACACTCACCATGAAACACTTCTTCATTTTCCGGTAAGAAATTGCCTGGCTTGAAGTTGCAAATATTTCAGCTTGTTATGTGTAGGTCTGCAGAAGGAACAAGCCACCTACAGATATCTTCTCTTCTTATAGACGCTAGATGCACTATGTTGATACTCAGTGTCTTTACCAGCTTTTTAAACACCTAAATTCACCTTGTGAGCTCTGGTAACATTTAAGAAAACACTCCTCAGCTTTTCAGATTTTGCTAAGATTCTATGCCATATGGCACATACGTTAAACCGTCCAAAAGCTGATACCATTCCACAGCTAATGAGCAATTGAGAAGCTAATCTGAAACAGAAGCTGTGAAGGTCTCTCAGAAGTATTTCCAAAGTGGGCATTTCCCTGTCTGTCTCATCTGCATGGTCTGATCTTTTCAGTGTGCTCTGAGAATGCCAAAGACAGAAGACAGCTGGCCTTGGAGAGAGAGAGGGAGGGAGGGAGGGAGGCGGCGAGGAAAAAGAAATAATATATTTCTGTCCTACACTTCTTCAGATCCAGGAAATCTTATCACAGGCATAGCTGTAGAAGATGGTCAGCCAGGAAATCCAAATTAAGGCACAAATATACGCAGCAGTATGTTGACTTCTCAAAAGACCACTGATACTGCTACAAAGAAGCATTGACATTAGTTCCAGTAATAAAATCTTCAGCATTTAGTATTACAATCTTCAGCATTTAGTATTACAATGCTGAGGATCATCCCTTTGGCTTGCACAGGGACATATTAAGATTCTTTGTGAAGAGCAGTGGCTTTCTAAGAGTGTCAAGTGGCCCTGACTGTACTAAGAAGAAGTTGACTATTATTTAAAAGTGTTGACTGGAAAAATTGTTGTTTGAATATCACTTTTACTTTGCTTCAAAAGGAGTATTCAAAAGGAAAATGTAGATTTATTCAGTAACATGCAAGAAAAATTTTATAAATATGAAACACATTAAGCATAACTAAGTATAATCAAAACATATAACAGCATTTTCAAAAGATCTAAATAATAAAATGGCACAGTTAGCACAACCATTTACTACGCTGAGGTAGCAATCTGATTTTTTTGTAGTTTGCTTCCTTGGCAGGGTATCACTTCGTCAGTATCACGTCTCTTTCTTCACATAGGGAGCACCTGCATCAGCATTTGGAGGACATTTCACACACTTTGTTGCTCAGTGCTGAATTCCCAAAACTGAAACGCTAGAAAACAAAGTATTTAAAAGCCCCTCCAGATACTGGGAACATCTAAAAACGAAAAACAGAATGACCAGCAATATTTGAAAGTTTGGGCAAGCAAGCAGGCAGATTAGATTGCATTGCAAAGCAAAGTTTGGGCTGTTTTAAATGTTTGTGGAAATCAGTTGGCTACACCAATTTCTGAAACCTTCAGCCACTAGCTGTTAATAAAGGATTAAGAATCAGCTCAGTCCCCTCTCATGGATAGACCCCTTTCATTGTATAGCAATTTCCAGTATGCCAAGGGCTTTGTAAGTTGTTTTAGATAGAGGGAGTGAAAGATATCTTTCTTTGAGACTTCTTTATTATGTGTACAGTATTTCCACAAATTCTGATAGCAGCTGTCTTTACATAGCATGTAAAAAACTTTAATCAAATTTTATCTAACTCACAGATGATGCAATGAGATCTAGATCTTAGAGTTAGGCCCTAGAACACAACTACAGTAAATAGAAAACAAATATTTCTTTCTGTTCTCAGCTTTTCCATGGCCATCAGTTTCCCCATATATTTCCAGCACCTGTGGACGCTTCTCAATAGGAGTAGAATTTGTCTCACAGATATGATACACTTCCTTTCTAAAATAATGCCCTGAATTTTAGATAAAAGCTTGGCATTATAAATGTACAAAGCATTCTGCCAGGGAGTGTAATAAATCTACTTTCAACTATCACTCTGATGTATAATGTATAGCAAAAAAGGATGGAACCATTTAAAAAGAAGTAGGCACATTTTTGTGTTACAATCTTTTCGAACCTTTGAAATGTGGATGGCCAGTTCCCAATCAGAAAGAGGATATGAGGAAAGCATTCCACTTAACTTTCTAACTTTGATTTTAACAGGGCAGAGAGAAAAGGGAGATTTTAACAGGGAGGGGGAAACGAGAAAAAATACATTTTTTTAGTGATAGTTCATTCACTGCCATTCCTTTCAAAATGTCACACGTACACTTCTAACATGCAAGAAAACAAAAATTTTGAAATGATCCTGTGATGGCTTTCAGATTCTGTACTTTGAGATATCTTTTATCTTTTCTTTATATGATGTATGCATGGCTTTCCTTTCCAATGTTTCCATGTTTGCAAGCAACTTAATTTTTCATGCTAGAGAAGTCATGTAATGAAAAAAAAAGGACTTTTCCCATCTGTTTTAGTATTAGAAACTGCATTTACCTTCAGCTCTGCCCCTCTACAAACAAGAGTTTGGGAAAGTATTGTATTAAAAGAAGAGGGAGCGATTTGTTTTCTTAATACAGTACAATTTTCTTTCCAACAGCAGAATAAGATAGGAATGGAATTTGGATAGGAACTAATGGATTGAGGCAATCAAAGCTATTTAATTTCAGAGAAGTTGGAAATCAACTATTATAGAATATTTTATGTTTTTATCTACACTATTCTTATAAAGAAATTCTAAAGCCATAAAATGTCACAGCCCATTGTTCCATATTATGAAAAAAATATCGACAAAAGCGCACTTCTATCAAACATAGAGGCTATTGAAAATTGGACCCGTTTTAATGTAGCCATATACCTGTTAAAACAAGCAAGCTAGGAAACAATGGTACAGAAAAATTATGGACACAGTCTATACCCTTTATGTAAGCAACCCTTATGTGCACAAGCAGCTCTATTAATATTGATGGAACTACTCGTGTGAATAATGACTACTGTGTAAGTTAGGGCTGCAGAATCAAATCACATATGACTTGTCCTGCTATGGAATCTATTGCAAAATCAGAAATAGAATCAAATTTGCTGTTTATTCCTGAGCTTTACTTACAGAATTAGGGTTCTTGCTATAGGGATAGAATACAGAAACAGGAAAAGGAAGAAGGAATGTAAGGAAGCACCCACACTATGGGCATGATTCCTTATTTACAGGAGTAGTCTAATTTCCCTTGTTTGGAGCATTTACGTTAGTAGAGAATAGCAGATAAAATCCACAGGAGTTAGATCTCAATGGAATAATTTTTTGACTGCATTTTATTTTGTCACTGTTTAGTCTTATTTTCTATTTTCCTTGTTAATACAGTTAGTTATATGGATTATTCATCTCAGAGGTAGGAAGAAACAGTGAGTCAGCCTACTTCCTGCTACCCTTCCATAGCTACTCCCTAAAAACAACCACTGTGGGGACATGTTTCCATTGAGATTCACAGTTTCATTTTGGAATGAACTATTCCTTACTGCAGCACTAATCACACCATATGCTTAGAAATGCTGTCACTGCCTTAATGGCAGTGGAAAAATGGGAAAAAGGAAAAAAAAGTAAATTTTCATATTCCATGTTTTTTTTTCCCCTCTATATAAAAGCAGGAAATTGTCTTTTCCAGTATTTTTTTCGACCCCTTTACCCTGGCGAGAGAAAAAGTGGGAGAATTTACTATTCTAATATAATACAGAGTTCATTGTATGCATTAAAATATGCATGTCCTCTTCTTCAAAAGGCAGTTTTTGAATGATTCATGAAAAAAAGTAATCTACATCAATAAAAAAACAGGCTTGCTAAATTCACAAGAAAACACATTTTAGAATGTGTAGAATGGTCAGAAGAACTGACATTTTTGTTTTCTCCACTCCCATTTTCTTTCCCTCTCCTCCTCCTCATCATTTCTAGGATTTCATATAGCAAGAAATCTTTTATCTTTATGTTGTCTATATCTAATATACCTGCAGGCTCCATATACACTATAATCCACAAAAAAAAGTTATTTATAAAAATTGCTATGCCAACAACATGTATCAAAGGTATAAGCAAAGTGATGAAGTAAATTCTATTTATGAAAATGTGCTGGATTTTTACTAATATTAATTTGACAATATAAGAAAAAACAAGGAAAGTAAGACCTAAAGCCATAGGATTGTTATAGACATCTGTTTTATTCACAAAATTGTCAATAAGTGGAAGATAAGCAGATGTCCCATTTTGTTCTTCAATTATTCTGAAGATTCCTAATATCCTATTGACATACTTATTATTCATCAAAGAAATGTAGTTGCTTCTGAAAAAATACAGACCTTCCTATCCCTACAGTGATAGCTTCACCTTGGGGAAACCGAAGAAAGGATTAAACCATTGTCACCTACATTGGCTATTATTTAATTTAGCCCTCAATGACAAGGTACAAACTTAAGTTCTTTTCCTGCTTTTTGCCTTTTGCTTCATGTAGACGTAAGAGTACCAAGCTTTGCTTTTACTCTATTGTCCTCTTACAGGAACAGGAACCATCTCTTTGCAAGTATATTGAAGCAATTCCTTGGAAAGATTTATATTGAAGGTAATGGTAAAAAAATGCATCCTCTTTTCTGTATGTACAAAGAATGAGACAGCTGCTAATAAAAACAGATTACAGATTAATATATCATCAACTGGATTATTACTGATCTTCAAAATGTAATTCATACAGTTGATATTTCCTACACAGAGCACATAAGCTAAACTCCTTAAGAGGAGAAAAGAATTGTAGGTATCTTAATCATGTACATGTTTGAGGTGCCTAGAATAATATCCATCTGATTGCATTCTGTAGTCTAATTGTAGTAAACGGATGCCTTTAATAGCATTTGCCTACTGCTAATTTTGCTTTATGATACTTGTCTTGTAATCTTAGTAAAGAAAATCAATGACTCTTCCTGTTTAATTCTGAATAATGCTCTTTGCATAATATGTGTGGAGAAATGCACCACATGAATATTTCTTCGACTGAATACATTATCCTACATAAATTAGGAAACATGAGTATTTACTGTATAACTAAAGAATACTCTAAAAAGTTGGAGACATTGGAAATATACAGGAGAGTTTTCAAGTGCATCCTTCTGGATTCTGTGACAACCAGCATGTTTGTCACAGGTAAGCTTCTCTTCCTTCACCCATCATGATGAGGCTGTAGAAATGGGGCTTCATCATGTAAACTATTGTCTATGTGAATTACACTTAGCACTATACCAGGCATAAGTCCCAAAGAGTAAAGGTTTAAAAGATTTATTTCTTGGACTTGGAAGATTTTTTAGTTATTTATTTTTTAATTCAAATCAGATTTACATCTCCCACACGCTAGGACACTCCCCGTGCTTTGTCAGCGTAGAGGCCCTTGTGCTGAATTTGCCACGTGAAATTGCATTTGTGCAGATGAAAATGAGACCCAAAATGGCTGGTGGCTCTGCTCTGGTCCTTCACAGCAGCGCTACACTGCTGCAGCCCAAGTTTAATTAGCAGAGTTAATCATGATTGATTAGTCTCATGGTAAGGAGTGGGGAAGGCACATTCTCTTCTGAACCGAATAAATCTTGGAGCCAGGGAGATGGTGGAGATATGTGACAGGCGCCCTGGTTTTAAGGCCAGGCCTGACTCCAACGAAATGGGAAGCCGCTGCCAAGGAGCTTAGTGTTGTCAGGTCCTGGGCGTTAAGCCACTGGAAAATAGCCACGCTGGATTTGTGTTCTGCTGTGTCCCGGCTCGCCCCACGTGCTGGAAGGAGGCCTGGGGACGCAGAGCCCAGCTGCAGCGCAGATGCATCTGCTCAGGCACACGCTCTCTGGAAGACTTGTTTCTGGGCTAGAGCACAAAGAAACCAAAACCCAGCTCTTGAATACGTTATCTGATAACAAGGAAGCTTCTTAAGGGGAGCGGGGAAGCAAAATGAGATGGAAGTGGGTACCAGGTTGCTGTTGCGAATGCAGAACCAGGTACCTGGGCATACAATTTTAGGCTGCCTTCACTGCACATGGGAAGGCTCAGCCTAATTCGAGGACCAGTGTACGTGCCCCACTCTCCGTTTGCTCCTGTAACCAACATCAGCCTCTTCCACGTGCTGGATGTGATTCCACTTATACATCACATG
>JAVCKT010024118.1:21711-36696 GCA_032273925.1 Rhynchotus rufescens
GAAGGCCCAGCCTAATTCGAGGACCAGTGTACGTGCCCCACTCTCCGTTTGCTCCTGTTCGTAACCAACATCAGCCTCTTCCACGTGCTGGATGTGATGCCCCTTATACATCACATGACACTTTTCTGGATTTCTCTACCTTTTCAAATCCAGCTCTGGTAAAAGAGTAGATATCCCTTTTAATCTAAGACTTCACTTTTCTAAAATCAAATCCATCTGTGTAATAGTAGAAGCCTTTTTCTAAATTCTCATCTTTTATTTCTGTAATTGTAGCTTTACTGTGTTTTAATTGGGATAATAAAAGGCTTGACCTGCATGGAACCTTTTTATTTTAAAATTATTGTTTATAATGTTTATTTTTAAATGTGGTATTTTAATAGCTTAGAAATCCTTTCCAATTATTTCCTTACTAAGCAATTGCTTGAACTGAATGAATAATTTTCATTTTCTACCAAACAACATTTTTCTAATGAAAGAAAATTGAAAATTTCCCAGCCAGTTCTAAATTTAAACAACTTAGCCTTACTGTGTTTGCACTTCTTTTGTGTCTGTTTTCCTCAAACACTACAGCAAATTAGTTTACTGAAAGAAATACTGAAAAAATAGTAAATAGCAATATAAGAGTGGAAAATAATCATCAAATCAACAGTTCAGATTCTAATATATGAACAGCAGTAATTTTGTTTATGTCATGTGACCTATGCACCAATTTAAAATGACTTAACATTTTAACTAAGATTACTTTCAAGCAATCTATAACCTCAAAAGTATTTAAAAGATATAGTATGTACTATCATAACACACGCATGCACACATAATTTATGTAATCCTTTATTTGGGAGAAAATTGAAATAGAAATGAGGTTGTAACTTTGTTATACAAATACCGTTATTATGAGGTATTTGTTTTCCTACAAAACAAGGTTCCTTACAAAAGCAGGATAAAAAAAGTTAACTTTTTTTTTTTTTTTTTTTAAGGATAGGCTTTCTGGGCAGATTTACACATGATGTTCTTAGTTTGCATGCTTGTTCATAGGTCACAGTCCACGAGTGCATATTAGTATGAGAGCAGAGGAGAGCACAACATGCACAATGTAAAATTGTCTATAAAACATTATGATATTGTGAGGAGGGCTGCCGGCTGCACATCCTGCTTGCTATTTAGAGTAATTACAGAAATTAGCTTTGGACATGGCCACAGATGCTCGAGGCTCGTGATGCTCAGACCTGTCCTTTTTACTTGAACAGTTTGGGCAAGCCAGTGCTTAGCGTCACAGTCAAGCACACAGCTCACGTCCCTGCAAAGGGAAAACAAATGATCTACATTTACAGTAGGCTTTAAATTTGCTGGGAGACTCAGCCTGATACAAAAGGTCAGGAAGGGAAGGATATTCTGTGTAGTTACAGAAGCTTTTGACATACCAGTTTCTTTGCACAAAACAGCAATCCTTTGATGATACTTATTACTGAGAAATGCAACCAGTATTCCACTGCAGACCTGTTCTGTTCCACCCTGTCTGTGATAACCAATATATTTTTGTTTCCTTATTGTGAGCACAGAAGTGCTGCTTTTACTCTTAATTATTGCCAGCCATATTTATTTAGCTCTGAAGTATTTTGGAAAAACATTATTAGTAGAGGCAAATATGACTCAGTACATCCTAAGGAGCTTGGCATCTTACGTGAGCTTGTGCGTATGCATCCTATGGCGTGATGGATGGATATTTGGTATATATCAAATGTTAATGCTGATGAAGGGGTGACAACAAACACCTCCAAAAATGACTGAAAGAAAAAGTGAGAAGTATTCCCTTAATGAAAAAAAGATCCAGAAAGGAGAGAGTGTGTTTGAAAATACAGGAATAGAGACAGCATTGAGAAAGTTAGTCTAAAGTAGGACTATCTTGACTATCTATGGAGACATAGCTGCTCTGAGGCCAACCCACCTACAACAATACCTCTCAGGGTTGCTCACATCTATGCTGGAGAAGTATGAGTTTACTGCTACAGAAGTCTAAATTAAACTGAATTAAAGGATCTCTAGAGGTCCCTTCCAACCTTAAAGATTCTGTGATTCTGTGATTCTGTGAATTTAGTTGTTAAGGAAGCAAATAGGGATCTTGACGAGTTTTCTGGAGGACCTAATTGTCTGATCCTTACCGATCACCAAAGATCACTGTAGATGCTTAAATACTCTTGGAAAACCACACAACCATAAATCCCGAGGCGTCCAACTACCTGAAAAAAATTTAGATATCAGACCATAGAGATATTTAAAGGATTCAAGCATAGGCTCAGTGAGCATCTAAGAAATCAGGAAAAAAAGGTCACTAACTTTCTTAGTGGATTAACTTCTTTCTTATCATATTATGGTACATTCTGTTGCACAGCTCTTTTTGAAGTAGCCTACCTGATGCACAAAAACTAATGAATGACTCAGAAGAAACATGCTTTAAAAATTCAGGACAAGATATTTAGGCTAATAACATTTCTGAACAGCTTGTTTGGGAGAAAAGGTACTTATTTATACACGTTTGGCAAGCATGCTATACTGCATCTACATGAAAAAGAGTACGAACAAGCAAAGCGTTACATGATATTAAATAAGATCAGATGCTCTTCTTGAATAATGCATTCAGTTACATTTGTTCCAATTTCAGAACTGAAAAATAATTATTAACGTGCTATATTTAAAATATGAAATATTTAACAAAACTGAAGATGTTGGCAATGAAAGACTGATTTCACAAACCCACTGAAAAGAAAACCATCATAGAATTAAAAAACAACAACACTGACGATTAAGAAACTGTCACTGACGATAGATGCAGCAGAACTGAAAGCTATACAGTCAAATTTTATCCGTATCAGCCTGCAGGCACTGTATACAGGCAGACACGTTTTGATTTTGGATATTATTGTTTTAAGTATTAGTCTAGTAATAATGTCTCTACATTACAAGAGTACTGAAGCTGAACTGGGACAACAGCGACTATTCTGGCAGATAATCAAATTCTAGGTTCATATGAAGGAGAAGGAATGACATTAATTGACCCATGATGGAACATGGTGGCCTGTGATCCAGGTTGGATTGCCAGTTAGGACAGCAAGTGCCAAAATGGTAGGAGTGGTAAGGAGAAATGAAATATTTTAGTTTCAGTTGGCGGGTAGGAAAAAAAAATGCCTACCTTTTAAGGCCTTTGTATAATTTTCTTCTTCAGAGATGATTTTTTCCATAGCAAATACCAAATGTGAAGTACCATAGAAATTCCATTAAGTTACTTCAAATGTAAGATTATGGAATATGCAAATATGAGACTTTATTTTTCTTATAAAAGTGAATATTCCAACACAGCAAGCCATGAGGAAATATCTCTTAGCATTATCGATCATATAGAAAACTCTGACACACTAGACTGTCTTCTATTCATCATAGCTATACTAACTTGAAAACCATGTAGAGATTTAGGACTTAGCTCTACTCTGTGCAGGACTGCACATTTTTCCTTTCCTAACTATATTTTATTTTAGGTAATGTAATTGAGACAAATTTCTGACACTGCCGTAGGCACGTGGTTATACTCAAGTTGGCTGACCTACACAGGTCCTGTTGTCATGATGAGCTGAGGCAGCCTTAACAAAGCTAAATGTTTTAAAAAGCTTACTGTGCAAATTCGGCTGAGTCTAAGAAAATTCTTAGTGGCTAGTTTTCAAATCAACCTTGAATATATATTGCAAGGTAGTACTTATATCTGATCCAAATCTCCCAACTCCTTTCTTTTTGATATGGAAAGGAGAAAAGTAAGATAGCTGTGCTTGTTGGGGGGGAAGTTGAAGTTCAGAAGAATTTATATTTCCAGAATGTAAAACTGATTTTTCCTGTATTTTTCAGAGAAAAGGAGATTTGCATAGCATTTTAAGCATTTCTCATAGGGATGTTCAGGAAATTCATCTGCTGTTTTTCTTCACAAAGTCGGCATTACAATTAGCTCTTACAAAGAGTTATTTGTAAATCAATACACATATCCAGCCAGTTACACACTGCCCCACTGAACCAAGCTGAGCCTTTTCTTCCATTGGGGCAATCCCATGCGGTGGTTTTCCAGATGGAGAATTTTTCACAGTCTCCACACACGGCTGTTGTACCGATTCAGGCACGAGCACACGCGGGCTGCGCTACCTGCACAAGCGCCAACGCTGAAACGGAGCCAGGGCAGGTTGGAGTTTGCACAGGCTGATCTAACTGGTGCTTGCCCTTCTTTCAAGTGCTGAAAACACCGGGTCAACAGCACAAACTGAGCATCATAAATCAGAAAATACTTGAGATACAGATGGGCCAAGACTGGTATTCAAATTCCAGTGTTAGGAGTTGTCAAGTGGTATGGTATTTTCATGGCTTTTTTTGCTTCCTTTTTTATCAGATAGACAGTTATTCTAATATAAACAAAACTAAGCCTTTAAGATAAAAGAGATTTCCTGTGGTTTACATTTGCACGGGGCTCTTGGTTACATTATTGCTTACTCTATGAGACTTAAATGCTTAATAAAGTTATCAGTATTTTCCTTCTAAGGTCATTTAGACTTTTCTTACTACCTCTAGGTTGCTTAAAGCAACCCTATTAATATTTAAATATATTTTTTCTAATGTTGTGAATTCAAATCTGTAATCACAGTATGTTGCTTCTTTTCTCCTTGTTTCTGTAGCTACTTTTCATCGGTCTCACCCTCTCGCTTTTGCTAAAGAGGGGGATTTAAAGTGGCAGATAATACAGCACTCAGATCAATTATTTCTACTGCATGGCTACTTTCTACCCATGTTTCAGGCATGCTCTTTTTCTTTTCCTTTCTTTTCCTTTTTCTTAAGTATTTCAAACTCCTTTTAATTCATAAGGAAAAGCGTTAGGCATAATGTTTTTTTAACCATGATATGTTATGATGTCTTCTTCAAATTGTATTCCGTCTTTGTGTAGATACTGGAGTGTTGGGAGCAATTAGCATAACTCAGAGAACCAATTTCCTGTGGTTCTTTAACTCCGTATTTATGACTTTCAAAAGAGTGGATCTGTACTCTAAGGATTAGTACAGTCTATAAATTTTAGTTGTCCGACTTCTTTCTTTTAAGGAATTAAGATAAGAAAAATTCAGTGGTGGTGGTTGGAGATCTCAGGGAAAAAAAATAACTCTTTGTGCTTTTTCTTTCTTTTTTTTTTTTTTTTTCTCTTTTCCCTTACATTAAAAATCATGCTTTTAAGTTTTATTGCAGGAATGTTCATCTATCTTCTTTATGGCCAGGCCTATCACAGAAACACTTTCCTTTCTGAATATTTCTGAGCCAGATTAGCATGACCTAAACCCAGGCAGGAGTCCAGTCGCGATCCCAGAACCAACTGCGATCTGGTGCTCTGCAGCTGATTACAGGGAATGATGAAGTTAACAGAGACATAAAACCATTATGTTTCAAGTAACAAACAGTCTTTGCCAAGATAACAGTTATATATATATATATATATATATATATATATTTTTTTTTTTTTAATCTTGTACTTTTTATCCCCTAATGCCAAGCAGCTGCCTGCCATTTAGCTCAGCAGTTTCAGCTGGGATCAGGGGGGAATTTTCTGGTACAAAGGCAGAATTAGGTACCCCTGTCGGATCCTGCTCTGAGGGCACTGTTGGGCCCTAACGGTTTTAACGGTCACTAACGGTCACTGATGAGTTGCACCTGTGCCCATGCTGCCCCGCCCAGTGCCCAGCGCCATTTCAGCTCAGCCCAGGGGCTTTTTTTTCCCCCCTTTTGGGTTTCAAGCCTGGTTCCTGGAGCTGCTTTTCACCTTGGTGGCATCTTCCCGGGGGCTGAGGGGACCTGCTGCTGTGGGTGCTTGCTGCCCTAAGGCGATGGCATCTTCTAGGGAGCTGCTTGTGGCTGCTGCCCACCACAGGTACCTGGCATTTAGGGGCTCTTTGGGACCAAGGGCGGGTTTTAGGTGTGAGATTTTGGGAGTTTTGCTTTCAAGCAAGTGATGTGTTTTGCTGTGAGAGTCTGGTTATCTTTGCAGGATACTGCTTGATGTTCCCTGGGTTGGTGGCAGAAATGAGGTAGGGTTTTGCGTGTGTGGGTTAAGGTCCTCTTTGTGGAGGGTGCTTGGTGTGTGTGTGGGGGGGTAGCTCTTCCCTCTTATGAAAAATTTTGCAAGTTATTGTAACTTCAATGAGTGGAGGACACACTTTTTTGGATACATGTCACTGAGATTTGCTGTTTTGCTCGTAAGTGGTACTCAAAGATGGTAGTTGGGACACGTCTGTTTTTATTAAATAATTTGCTGGTCTCTGTGTCTCTCTGCTGCTTACCTCACAGGCTAGGAATCCTAATTATATTTTTAAATTGAATGTAACTTATATGAATATGCAGGAGTGGAGACATGCAATTTAGCTAAACACAAAACAGATGAAGCTAGACTGAGTCTACCAATATTCACGGTCTGGTTTTGGAAACTTCTGGTTAAATGCTGATATGCTTTGCACAGCTGACTAAAAAGTTGATTGGGTATCTGTGTTGGATATCAATGCTGTATCTATGTGATTTTCCCCATATCTGGGGAATGGGACAAAACTAGCATATTGCCCTCATTAATGGAGGGGGAAGCTACTTTAAAAAACTGAACATCTTATCACAGTTACTAAGAAAATAATCTTGTATTCTGATTAATCATGCCCACAATAAGTTGACTTTTAATACAGGCCATCGTTCAGATCAAAGGAATAGCAGAAGCAAAGGCTTTGAGGGGAAGGTTTTCAATCCTGTTTGCTACCTGTGCTGTAAAAAACATTGGTGTGACTCCTGTGAGGCCAGACAGGATATTATCCTACCTTGCCCAGCAGCAAAAAGCAAGACAAAAGTAAAATAATGTCTTGTGATCCTGTGGCTTATAGTTGGCTGTGTGGTGACCATGGAAATGGCTAAAACTTTAGGGGAATGCAGCACTGTAATGGTGCTTCTATTTAATTATATCCATATTCTACCAGAGAATAGAAATATGTCTGTGGACACGATAGGAAGAGTCATGCCCACTGGAGAATCGAGAAGTGAATCGATCACCTAGCTAACTGAAATATGTTGCCTGGCCATGCTGTGTGACCAAGCTGCCTGCAGCAATGGCATTGACGTTCCCACAGAAAAGTGGATATGTGAGCTAATGCTATTCTGAAGGCAACTGGATTATACAGACCTCTGAGAAGTAAATATGTATGGGTGTCATGAGACTGACAGATCTCAGCACATCACCTTCATTTTCGCCCAGCGTCTGAACTCCTTCATGTAATTATGGCAACTAAAAATATCCTGTATTTCAATGACAGACGACATTAGCAAGCCTAATCCTGCAATTTCCACAAACCTCCTTTTCCTATCTTCCATCCTTTTTGGTGGATTTAGTAGGTGATATGTAGTCAGAAGGATGGGAGTTACCAATTAAGTTTAGTAGACTACTTGAGGATGTATGGTAGTGCCTATGAGCCAGGAGGAAGTGTGGTGCAAATTGTGCAGTTTCCCAGCCTACAACCCACATGCTGGCTGCTGTAGCTCAGAGCCTCAGCTCAGGCTTAAGTGAGAGTGTTGCCAGTGAGGCAAAGTGTTCTTAAAAGTCAGAAGAAGGTGAGGGAAGGTGTGGCAGTATAGAATGAATTCTGCCAGCAGCTATGTGGCCAGCATGAATCAATTAGTCCTTTCTTATTCTCTTCTCCAGTAAGTTTGAAGCTGCTTAGCATGCGTAATAGCTAACGTACAAAACATTTCAGCACACTCTTGCTGTGTAGTAATTCCCACCTCTCTGAGGAAAACTAGACACTTTAAAGTAACTAGGAGGAAGGAGGGGAGGGGGAGTGGAACCTTGGGTATTTCTAAGGACTTTTGTCCTAATCTCGGTCTGATTTGAAGAGAAGAAAATGTGAGTTGTCTTGTTGTTACTCAGGATGTTTTCTGCGTGTGAAATTGGCTGAATCCCATTCTGCAAACTCTTAAGTCCAGGTTCAAAATGATAAGCCAAGTGAACCACTGCATGGGGACTTGTGTTTACTAGCGAACTAAGGAAAAAACACTTGCTGTGCCTATAGGACTTGTTCTCTGTCTCTCCTCTTGACTGCTCCACTTCATATAGGTGAATACATGTTCACTGGTGCAATGGGCTAAATGAATATGTGAATAGTATAAGCTGACCTGAAAATACATTTTTTAGTGAGAAAACTATTTTTAGAAAAAGATTACCCAAACACACTAGAAACAAAGCAGTGATAGACCCAGGCAGTTAGAGCTTTCCATGCCTGCTGTTTCTTTTAGAGTTTCTCTTGTGATTTAATCACCATAAACCAGAGATTAAAAAGAGGAGAGCTGAGAAGGTGTCTTTACTTCCCCCTCCACTCAGTGGAAAAAAATCTTCAAGCTGTTGGCCATGTGCTTGCAGATTGCTGTTTCTACAGAAGCCCACAAGTTTTGGTAATCCACTCTGCAGAGTCTCAGGTCTCTGCAGTTGCAATACCTCACCTCTCGGACTTCTCTGGCTACTGCTGGCTGTCTCAGAGGCTGACTCATACCCTTTCCTGGCCTAGCTTTTCTCCTCTTGTATCTAAAGAGGGTTCCTGTGGAGCTAAAGAATAGCCTCCTGTGTGGTGTCAGAAATACAAAACCTGTGGAGAGCTTGAAATGAGATTGATTTTTTTTTTTTTTAATTGCAGACACTATAGGAAAAAAGTCAATTTTTTTTTTTTTTTTATTTTCTGTCCTAAATATTCTCACTGCTTGCATACCTGCTGCATCTGCAGTGGTGAAACATACCAGCATGGACATAATGCTCTGCTGGTATGTCTGGCTTCCAGGCAACTTTGCCTCTCATTTAGTCAGCTCTGGGAGCAAAGAGAATCACCCGGGGTTGATCTGCACATACCCTGAGGTAGTGTTGGAGTATATTTTATCATACAGCTACACGTGTCATGGTTTTGTTACCTACCTTAAGTAATTCTTAGCTTTAGAAACTTCTCCTAAGAGAAGGCCAATGCAATGTTATTATTTATTATTATTGCCCTTGTAATCCTGTCCTTGCTAGATTATTTTTGAACTCAAGCTGTGTAACCTGTCAGGTAAAACAAACCACAAATGAAGAAAGGTTAGAACATAAAATCCACGGCTCTGTGTTAAAGTGCTGCTTTATCCACTACCAAAATTGTGCATTACAAAGGTGAGGAGAGCCATTAGAGAACAGGTGCCCTGAATGAGAAAAGATTTCAAACCCTGGACCTAGAAGCCTCCTTGTTGATTTATTTGAGAAAACTATAGTAGTTAGTACTTGATTCAAAGCAAAAATGGAGTTTCTCCACTCTTCATCTTCAAGTAAAGACGAATGAGCTTTCATAATGGACCTTGCCCTGCCAATAGGAATAAATGACTGTGATTTCTGAACGCTTTCAAGGAGACCCGGAGACTCAATATGCAAAATCTCTCATTCTATCATTGGAAGTGCAGCCTTGGATTATTACTGACAGCCAAGATGCAGTTAAAGTAAAGGTCATGCAGACTATTGACAATAATAAATTCTAAGATTTGCTATCTTTTTGCTGAGGCCTGCGTTAGGCTATGCATCAAAAACCTGTTTTAAAAAAAGTGGTTTGCCTTCACCCAATAAAAAAATGCAATGTACATTTTTCAAGTTTGCTTTCTGAATGAACTAGTGAAAGCCTCTCACATCTCATTTTTATCTTCTAAATTAACACACTGGGGGAACTGTGCACCAAACAATGATTTTAATCCTCTGTGCCCACCCATAATGTATAATTGAAGTTACATAAAATAATCTCTTGCTAGTAGGTGTAGAAATCAGCATGACAGCATATGTGGATAAAGGCTGAATGTAAATACTAGCAACTTAATTCAGTTTTCAGCATGTAAGCCTGAGGTAAAACATCTTTAACATTGCAGGTTAACTAATTGCTTGTTCCTAATTGGGAAACAAATATCTGTTGCTTCAAAAGTCAGAGCTGTAGTAATTTTTTTGTTGTTGTTTACAGCCTTTGTATTACTACAAAAAATGCAGCATGAATTAAAATAGTAGCAAATACAGACTCTCTGTTTCATCTGTTTAACAGTATGCGTATAAATACCCTGAAATTAAGCAAAACCAGATAAATGAATTAAAATTTATTGCTTTACTTGCCTTTCAGTGTTGCTAATTGTAATATTTAAAGGGGAAGCATTGTTGACTGTCTTAGCTTGGGTGTAATGAATGGGGCTCATACAGTCTCACTGCAGGGGTGTTTGCCCCATGGTAACTGGACAGGCCTCGCTAAGTAACAGAGTTTTTGAGAGATGGTGCTAACAGCTTCATCACTGGTGAGCCTGGTGACTCAAAATGACAACCTAGAAATGAGATACTATTTTATCAGTCCAGTGAGTTATTCCCCTATACTTAGTCTGAGAATTTCCATAATGTGTGCATGAAGTTTAAGATACTGTTCAAGTGTATGAATTTACTTTTGTATTCATCAAAGATTAAGGTTGCATTGAATTAATTACACCTCAGCTAGGGAGTGGGAAAAGAAATAAAGAGTATCTTAAAATTTATAGCTCCTACCCAGCCTATAAATAAACATATAATTAAATATTTCTTGGAGCACAAACAACTATGAGAACACATGGAGATTTTGTTTCATACAGTTGCCTTTTTCCTGTTAGCTTGAATCTATTTAGCATTTTTCACTTGATCATTGAGAGACCACCTCAATACTTTGTTACTATTTGTCATTAAATAAGTAAAACCAGAAGAAGGCATAGGTTGTCCAAATTCTTTGTATAAATATATAAAGATACTACTTAGTCTTAATAATACAGAGGACAGAATGAGGTTTAACAAACTGCAGTAATGCAAAATAAAAGCAGCAGCAGTAGTAGTCATCATACCACATTGGTTTGAACATATGGATAATTTTCATAACTTGGGGAGAAAACACCAGAAGAGTTAAGGAAAGATCTTTTCAAATAAGTTGTTAGCTTGGATTTTGTGATTAGGATTTTAACTTTTGCTGTGTACCGAAAATAAAATAATTTAGCTAGTAGTTCATAGCACTGGTGCTGAATATTAAGTTTTAGAAGTTCCTAAAAATTGAGTACAACTGATAAAACTTTAGAAGAAAACTTACTCTTCCTGTGTTGCAAACCCTACTCCTGAGGAAGGCAATTCTGCCAAGGTGAATAGCTGCTAGTAGTGTGTGTGGAGGCCTGTAGCACCAGGAGGAGAAAAGATGCAAAGGGAATCCCGGAAGCTGGATATTTTTATAACACTGTGTGAGTGAGCACAGGAGCTAGTGATGGAGTATGTGATCATAGGAAATGCTATAAAAACATCATTATTACAAGTCTGTAGGTGATGCTGCTGCTTATGGCGGTGTGGCAATAACATTTTTTACAGTAGCTCATTGTGTTTGTTTGTGCTGTGTAACTTGTTCGGGTGCTCCCTTTTAGTCTGTCTCTTGCTGGTATCTCCCCTTGCGCGAGCCTCGTTGCTATGGTGACGGTGTCCTCCCGGGAAGGGCCCTGCTCCTGCGCGAGCCGTGCCAAGGAGCCGAGTGGTGCGCCGCTGCCCTGTCCTCCGGGCTTCTCCCGGGTTCATGCCTTTTTTGATTGGGCTCATAACCAGCTTTTAAACAGCGTGGTTTTAAGCAGCGGAACTGTGTCCTATCACAAAGCCTGTCTTAAACACCACGTCAGTTTACAAAAGGAAAAGCCAAATTCTCTCGGAAAAGCTCACAGAAATAAATTTCTATCACCAAACTCCCCCAGGTAACTGCGTGAAGCTCATATCCTCCTCAGAGCTCCCCGTTTGTATTACTTCCCTTTAATAAATCATACAACTTGACTTATTGTGCTATCATCCAGCTGTTAAAAATTCCCTTATGCATGCCCAGAGGTAGACCATTAGTAGAAAAAAGTCTTTTAGTACTCTGTATTACCGTGGTAGCAACTCCTGCCAACCTGAAGGATTGATTATTGATGATACTGATCCCTGTCTCCCCCCGATGCTGTGGCAGCATATGGAGGTGGCCCTGGCTCCTGAGCTTGCCCGCACAGGTGGGCAATGGCCATCTCAACAGGTTATTGCTGCTCTTCAGGCAATTAGGCTTAGGGAACAGTGTGTACTCAGAATGACGAGTGTTGGAATGAAGTCTTGGAACTGTCTTTTTTTTTCCTTATTTAATGGGTTTCTCTAGTTTGAATGTACCAGAGAGGCCTGTCAGCTGACCTGTGCTTTGAACCTTACCAAATGAGTTTAGAAAGTTCTGATATATTGGAGGCTTTGAGTTTAAACATAATAGTTTTTTATACTTCTGGGATTTGCTTGGGTGAGGGGTGGGATCAGGATAGATCTTGTGTGGAGGTTTTCTTTTTCTCCACATTTGAAAAAAAAAAACAAGCAAAAAATCTTTATAATGCTTACTCAATGCGCTTAAAATGCTTTGCATGAATCCTGTAATGGTTTATAATCAAAATGTGACTGCATGCCTTCAGTATTCTCTTTAGGATTCTTATGAATTCACAATAACACTAAGAATTTTTTTTCCTGTTTTATCATTATAATCAACTTAAATCTTTAGAGAGGTTATGTCTTGCTTTGTATTATTCAGGATAAATTCCTGTTCCTGCTGCTTCTCAAATCCTTCCACCACAACTATATTCTTTGCAAAACAGATTCAGGATACAAAGTAATCCAGTTGTACTTGCTGAATCTGATAACCTGCATGGTTCTTCTGAGCTATCTTGTCTCCTGTGGTTATACGTATGGTCCACATACCTTCCTTTGGCAATATTTTATATATTCTTGCTTGGGGTTGGTTTGGCTCCTCAAGGCAAACATTCAGAAACATTAATGATAATTTCCAGGCCCTGAGCAAATATACTGAATTACGTAGGAGTATGACACTTGCACTAATGTAACTTGTGTTTTTAAAGCAGTGCTTCTGTGTGAAGAAAGCTGCCAATTTCCTCTTGCCAGTGGCTTCAACATTGTCTCGGAGTTCTGTGTTCTCTGTGACTGCTCTCCTGATGCCCAGAGGGGCAGCCCTGGTAAGTGGATAGGGATTGCCCACAGTGGAGGGAGGCAGTAGGAACGCGTCAACAGCTTTCACACACCACAAGTGCTTAACTGGCCATGTGCAAGTCTGTCCCCCAGCAGACCTGCATAAAAAGGTATGCATAGCTGAGTGCAAGCGTGGTAGCTCGTTGATTGCTTGTCACAGCTACTAGACTTTAGACTTATTAGTTTCAATATGTTATTCGAGAATTCAGCCTTTTGCTTTGGGGATGCAGTAACAAAGAATCAAATGGGTGTCTTGCTTTAAACTATAGTCTAATAGTGAGTAAGTTGTAGCAAGTTCCAAATTTCCTAAAATTGCTAGTTGGATTAGTGATGCTGAAGATTTTTTAAACCGCATTGTACTTAGGCATGATAATATGCAATGATATGTTCTGAATAAAGTACAGTAACAAAAGATTTCTGCTACTTAAATTTAGGGTATTTATCATAGGCCTTTATGTAGAAGTTGAGTAGTAAAGATAATGCAGTCCCTTGCAGTGTGCCATCCTATGGCCATTGGTTCTCTAATGCAGTCAGATACAGAATCACCACATTGCTAATAGAGATATCAACACTACTGCCTGATCATCTTTCATCAGGTAGGGCATTTGAACAGGAGGTCTCCAAGGGACTTACTGAGTTGGAACCCACTGGAGATAATGAACACAGCGCTTGTGACACTACCAGCCTTTCCGTGCCCCTTTCAGTGTGCTGAATGCCGAGCAGCATGTGGCTGCTACCTTACTTCCCAGAGTCACTAGGTGAAAATGCAGGCTTTAAAGTGGGAATGCTCCAGTAACCTTCAAATCTGAGGCAAGACAGAACCTGGTCTAAAGCCCTCAGCTTTTGAGCTATCTATCCTTTCTAGCTTTAAAGAATGTCACAATTGGAGCTAGTTGCAGTATGATAAGAGTCCATGTATATGAAGCAGGAAATATGGTAAGCTGTTTTCTAAGTTGTTGATCTAAAGTGTTCTCTAAGATATGAGAATCTCCAAGAAGGTCCTCGACAGAATTTGTTCGCAGATTTGTACAGCTGAATATTGAAGCATAGTGGGGTTGATGCCTGTAATTTTTACCTTCCCTGAGGTGCATGCTGGGTTTTCAACCGTGTTGTTCTCTCTGGACCACTGAAGTTTCAACTGAGCTATAGATCTATTTTTCTCTTCTGGTTTTGTAAGGTTTTTGGGAATTCCCTATTTTCATTTTTTGTTGTACTGGATGCAAATGTAGTATGTATCTTTGCAAGATGTATGTGTAGTGTTTTGTGCTACTTGAAAGTAATTTCTACAGTTCTGTAAAACAAGTACATAATATCAATTTTACAGTTGGACAAAGTAACATCAAACTAAAATTGTATTTCTTGAAATCGGGCATAATCTCATTTTTCATATTGCTTTGGAAAAATTAAAGGGAAAAGATGAAAATAAAAACACAGTAAAGAGAAAATGGGGGAGAAAGATGAATAGAGGACCTAAGATCACAAAATATTGGAAATATTCTGAACCTGGAAAGAAAGTATTTCAGTTTTTAGAGTTGCTTCCCTCCATCTATTGATCTACCATATAGATTGTAGTATTTGTGCAGTTTAACTTGTTGGCCATATAAATCCCATATTAATTAGCATATCAAAAAATACATAGTAGTTACTGATGTTTTCTTGACCCTAAAGGCAGCATAGGGATAATGTGTCTCTGCAGAAACAGAATAAAAGTAACTAGTTATTTATCAGCTTTACCATAAGTTTTTAAATCTCATACCTGGCTCAAGTAACTGCAAGATTCACTCAGAGGCCACTGATCTAATGGTAATAGGACATCATGATTTTATTCCACTTCATAATTATAGAATATTGCATAAGAAAAATTTTAGCCT
>JAVCKT010024121.1:0-21072 GCA_032273925.1 Rhynchotus rufescens
TATGAATTCGCCCAGGCAACGTTCAAAATAAGGAAATTTTGAACTGGTCTGTGACCTTATTATATGATAAACAGACATATTAAAAATGTAATAATTTTGTTAAAATATCTGCTTCAGACTATGACACCAGTTCTGGACTCAAAACATGCATAAAATGGCCTCCAAGTAGAAAAGTTTCTGAATTATAATATGGAAAAAAGCAGCTTTGGTTTATTACTATCTATCAGCATTCGTTTAGTACTACACGTGCATGTAGAGCATGTGATTCTGGCTTGTGAATAATATTGCTTACAAAAGGTTTAATCACACTGAGTTATAAACAGTTGCTTAGGGGCAGCGTGAATTAACCAAAAAGACAAACTAACGTCAAGGGAAAGTAAGAGTAGCCTTGACTACTGCAGTGAAAGATGACCAAAACCCTCCCTTAGAGCTTCAGCTGGCTCCCTCCCAGATTCTGTTCTGCTTCTCTCATTGCTTACTATGGAAGAGAACAGCAAGATCTTTTACAACAGTTTTAAAGATACCTGGTCTGAGGTTGCGGCTTGCCATGTGCATTGCTTCCTTTTGGTAATTCACAGAACTGCTGTACTAGAACAGGGCAGAAAAGAGAAAACAATACAAGAAAGAAAGAAAAAGAAACATGCTTCTCTTCAATCCTCCTTTTCCAATTCACAGCTCATATATCAGCAGAGGAAGAACATCCCAGAGGGCTATACAGTCCATGCGCAGGTAAGATACTTCACCTCGCACACAAATCAAGAGAATTCAGCATAAAAGACGGGTCAGCATAAAATCTGCAGTGTGAAACGAATACTTCTACTGGGTAAACATATTTGAAGAAAAACTTTAATCAAGATGTGTTCGGATCTACTGCACATTCTTAACAGCTTTGTCCTTTAGTTGGAGAGGACAAGGCACTAGCGACCCAGCTATGAAGCTTGCAAAGAAACTAAATTACAAACCTCATGGTAAGAGGAAAAACCCTGTCAATATGACAAAAAGAAGAAAGAAGAAAAAGCTTTCTGCACCTAACACAACAGTAGATGATTCCCTGTCTCCTAACAGCTGGGAATCAGAATGTGAATTAACTCAGATTAACTGCACTGCACTGCTGAACAGATGTGCACACAAAGGCCTCTTTATCTTTTCTTCCAGTCTGGGTAACTTGGTAACTTTTCCTAGAATATCATCCTCTCATTACTCATCATTGCTCTTAACTTTATTAAACCTAAGAAACCCCAAACATGGAGGGTCATGGTTTATTTCTTGTTAAAAAATAGCAGAGTAGCTCACTGCCAATCAGCTACAGCAAGCACAGTCTAAACAGATGGGATAAGCTTGTTGGAAGGTTTTATTCATATAAATATTTCAACCTGAGTTCAAAATGATTTCCCATTTCAACATCTTGCTCATTCTGCAATACTGGACTTGGTGCTCTTAAACCATTACGCTACCTCAGACACAGTATCATGCTGAATTCTTTACTTGTTCATTGGCCAAAGGAGCCAGGTCCAAGCAAATGTTGCTTCTAATCCTGTGGATTTGCATGGCAACCAAAGAAAGTCATTATATACTCAGCTCTAGCCATCAGTGCCTTCTTTTAGTTTTAGTCATGAAGATCTTTGAATTTGCTCTTCAAACTTGACCAAGTCTGTTCACTTGATGAATCAGCCTTTTCCCCTCACAGTCTTTGTGGATTTTCCCCATTTAGGTGGTAATATCGAGTATGCTTTTCAAAGTGGGAGGTACCTCGCAGGTATTTGCCAAATGAAATGAAACTCCAATACTTGGCTTGCACTGTTACATCACGATAAAGATAACAGCTATTCCTGTGGCTTCTTCAGTTTGTAACTGGGCTAAAGAAGGAGATGTGGCGAACACAGACACCAATGGGTATAGCGCAAAGTAGAAAAAATAAATGCAGTATATTATATAGTTCGCTAGTTCTCAGCATGAAATGACAAACACCTACAACCCACAGAAGGCCATGCTTGCCTGCTTCACACACGCGCGTCTCCATTTGCCTTTAAGAGCAAGAATGGCCGTTCTGGGATATGGAATTTCCACAGACATACTGCAGAACAGAGCTGCAGCTCTGAGCAGCAAGCAGCCCACTAAAATAGAGCCGAGTGTTTGCTGTTGTCAAGTAAACAGAGCAGCCATTACACACTCAGCAATCTGACCTACAACCGTGAAAGTCAGTGTCCCTCGTTTAGCGGAGTATTAAGGTATAGAGAGGCTGTTGACTAGGCCTTTATCTGCTCTTATTCTGAATCTTCTCACGTTATCTTTCAGATTTGTCTAAACTACCATGACGAAGAAACAGGCAGGCCCTTAGTTTTCAATTGTCCTGCAAGTAGCTTAATCTGGTGTAGTGGTTTTCCGTCCTGGGCACAAGAGGACAACATGACTGGTTGGGTCACCTGCAGTCACCTGAGGCCGATGAGGAAAGTACAATAATCACTCAGGTAATTCTTTTCATGGAATCAGGTGTCACACAGGGTGCGAATCCCCTGAACGCACCGCTGAGGTGAGGTTGAGCAACACTCTCCCCTGTCCTGTGGGGCCTCTTTGCATCTTTGTGTTTAGCTGATGCCATTTGCATGGTGGGTTTCACCACCAGCTCTCTTTGTGTTCTGCAACTTCACAACAGCAAACTAAGCCGTGGCTGGAGACAAAAAATCCAAACTAACTTAGCAGGAATGCGATGATAACTGGCTGGTTTCCCACATCCAGCCAAGGTCCAACGTCAGGCCAGCGTGCCTCAAGCACTGTGTGCCATTTGGTCATTCTTCCAAACAGGAATTTCACACCTGAACTCACATCTAGGCTAGCTAAGAAAACAACACTTTTTTTTCCAAAATCCACTGTGCGAGAGTCTTCTATGCAAAAATTCATCAAAATCATTCTAGATATCTAACAATCAATCCATTTTTCTAAAGACACTTAAGGGAAGATGGAACAGGATGTTTTTTTTTTTCCCCACACACATCCTCTGTCTGTCCAGGTTTGACTTACCAGATTCCTTTTCTGCAGCAGAACTGGCAGAAGCCAAGTGCAGCATAAGGTGTTTCTGCTGCCCACCTGCCCAGAAGACTGCCCTAACAGACTGGCAATACAGTACCTCCTATTTTGTAATGGGTTGAGTTCTCCTTCGTTATCTTCTTACAACCAAGACAAACTCCACATTTGCCTCATTTACAATATTTCTGGGACTTCAAAGTGTGTTAGGCCCAACTGTGCTACAGAAATTATTTCATGAAGTCATTCAGTGTTCTGTGCAGGCCTCAAACTACGCTAGGAAACTGGTGCTCTTGACTGCAAAGGATTTTTCAGCAGAATAAACAGGCAAAGAACAGAAGAGATCTGCAACACTGCAGGACCCAGTAATTCTCATCGTTCATCTTTTCAGAAAAGCCATGAATCCAGTGATGCTTCATAAGCAGAAAATCGCATTCATTCTCAAATAATGTACAACTGGCAACATAACACCTACTCTTTCAGCAGACTTTTGTTTGCAACATGCTGCATCACTTTGTATTATGATGTGTCAAAGTCTGACATAATTTGACACGACAGCTGAAATTTAAAGGACAACATTTCCTAGTTCACTTCCAAACAGGCTAACTGCACCGTTCCAACGAAAGCTGGCCAGCACAAGAAGGGCAGACGGGAAAGCGTCTGTGGTCTGCCAACTTTAAATTACTGCTCAGTAGTTCAGCATATCACTAGAAAAAAAAACATTCCCTAAAACAGTAATTAATCATCATTTAGAGGAGTTCTGCAGTGAAGTGTGTTGATTGTCATTTATTCATGCACACCAGTTTATTAGGCAGCACTTACCTGCCTTCATGAACCAGTATTTATTTCCATTCTATGCTAGTAATAGTGCCAAAACAGACAGAAAAAATGGTCATTCTACAAAGCAAAAAGTAGTAGGCAACCTCTTAGCCTTCTCTAATTCACATCCTTTTACTAGAGATGTTTGAGTCCAGTGCTCTAATCAGGACACACCTGTGCTATTACTGCAAACTCCTTGGATACTGTCTGATTCTTTCCAGTGACTCATTCAAATCTCTTCAGGACTCTCTGCAGTATTCAGAAATGAATAAATAACGATCTGAGCTTCACAGATTGTAACAAAACAGCTTACTGACTGTTAAGTTCAGAGAAGTAAATTCGGTAAACAAAAAATATTGCCTAACAAGTACGACCCTTGCATTATGAGCAGCTGTGTATCAAGAGCAAGATCCTGAATGATTTCTTTTTGCTACCAGGGTATGTCCAGGGTCTAACACCTCCTTACTCTATGCAAGACAACTGCTAAACTCATTCTAACTTCTGAAGTTGATTTTAATTTCTATGTTCACTCAGAGTCACTTAAGTTTCAGAATAATGTACCAATGTAACATGCATCAACCTGCAGAAAATAAAAACAGTTCCGCAAATCTGTATTTTGGCTGTAGTAAGCTGAAACATACATCTGCTTTGTACAAGCTAAAGGATGTTTAGAAAAAAAATAAAATTCTTTGTAAGCCTAAAACCACAGCCCAGAAACTGCAGCCTGTACTGTGCTTCAATTCACAGCCAAGCAGGGAGTTGAGAACACAGTCAAAGCCTACGAAAAATGTCATTCAATCAAAGCAAATCCTAATCTTTTGTGCATTTCATGATGGTGGGACATTTAGAAAATGGGATAATTTTCCCAAATCATCTTAATGCATGGAAGTCATAAGAAAATCTCCATTTTCCATCACCTCTGTACTTCTTTCCCCTAATGATTGCCTAAGGAAATAATTTTAAATTTTTGAATAAAAAAAAAAAAAAAAAAAAAAAAAAGCCCGGGCAGTAGAGGCATGCTTGCTGGCAGTGCTTGCCTTTCATCTTCCTCAAAATTAGCAGTGATTTTGTGGAAAATCTTCTAAAACACTAGTAAATTCATTTTTCATTCGTGAGGCAGGTGCCTTCAGAATCCTGGGGGAACTCTTTCTTGTGCTCTCTGGCATTAAGTCTTAACAAACTACTCCGAGTTAATACTGGTTAAGGCACTATTTTCTCTGAGTGAGATAAAATAATTTTTATAGTAATCCTCGTTTCTTCACTGAATTAATAACATTTCAAAGAAGACTTCTGACCTATCCCTTCAACTTAAATTATCTGGTAATAATAACCTGTTAAAATGTTACAACATTTCCATACACCTGGCCAAACCTCACCTTCACATGCAAAAGCCTGAATATATTCCAGAACTGAAAACTACAGATTTCTCATATCCTTGGAGAATTAAAATGTATTTAAAATTAATTAAAAGACGGGAATCTTATTAGGGCATCATCTGTAGTAGTCTCATTCCTAAGCTATAACCAGTTTGATCTTTTATATTATTGGCACAATCCTTCAAGTTTCTCAAAGTGATATTTTCTATCGATCTCTCGTGATTCAAATGTCTCTCTGAAGGAAATTTCTCATTTAGAATGGCAGGATTATGAGTCTTCAAAACACCCATCTCTACTGGCCACCTCAAACTATTCCTATAAGCGTATCTTAGAAACAACCAAAGAAATCAACTGAAAGTTAGATTCATTCTGTGCCCCCTGTACTAGTCTGTTTTTAATTGGAGTACCTATAGCTACAATGTTAACTCTTGTGAGTCAAAAGAAATATAAGTTAAAAGCATAAGGTGTGATGGGAATGCCTAAAGTTGGCTCTGCTTCAGAATCTATCCATGCAGGATGGTATCTTTAATGGTCATCCCTATCAGATGCTTCAGAGGGAAGAGCAAGAATCACTGCAGTGCTGAAACAAGAGAGTCTGCATCCTTCACTGAAGGTCTTGGGGTCATTTCCAGCAATTCAAGACTGAGTTTAAAGTCTGAAGCAGAGACTTTTTCTATCTTTCAGTCCTGTGATATAAATCACTCCGAGAATACTTGTTATCCTTTTACATACAGAATCTTGCTATGGAGTCTGCCTTTACATTGTTTGGTGTAAATACTTTCTTCACCATTTGACAGCATTAATGAATTAAGCCTCAAGTAGCCTTGTGAGAGCAAAAGTTCTGCTACTATTTCCTGCTGGAAAACGTGGTGATACAGAGACTTGGCCCGTGGTGGCCTGTGGCAACCACGGAACCAACTTTCCCATTCCAGGTCTTTTCTCTCCCAGCCATAGAACCCTCCTTTTTCTCTCTCAGAGATGCTCCCTACATTTCAGGGCCCTCAGATTCCACGACTAAAGTGTAGCCTTCAGAGATGGATTCAACAACACAATATATTATGTGATTCAAGTCCCTAAGTTCTCACTGAAGATCCAGTGCTAGGTGAAGTGAGACTTAAGTCAATGATGCTTCAGAACATATTGCTCAAGTCAGATGTGTATCTTGTATTTCAACCAGATTAAATTTTTTAAATTCTAGTGTATATAAATCATAGCTCATGATGTTCTCTGAAGCCCTTGGACTGCATCTAAATACAAAGACTCCCGTCTGCCTACAAACTGAACTATCTTGGTCATGAAACATTACCTTCCCAGCGTGTGGTAATGTCTATCACCAGAAAAGTAGCAAAAAAGAACTGACTAACTTTATTTATTACATTTGTATTGCTTACAAAACCATTTACTTAATGGATGAGTATCATTAGCAGTCCAACTACAAAAAAAAAACATGATGTGTTTCATAGGTTCATTAAAATAATATTTCAAAGCAATCATTAGAAGAAGAAGCTAAAGATCCAAGAGACAGTAAGTTATCTGCAAATAAATGAGGCAGAACAAACATGTTTTGAAGTAAGTTAAGAAACATGTTTACAAATACATTACAATCATAAAGAAAGCAGGACATGAAGCTTGGAAACTGCTGCTCATGCAATTTATACAAAAAGAAGAAAATTGTAACTCGTTTTGAACCCAAGGTCTCCCAACTTGTGGTCAGCATGCTGTGCTAAAGGGCATGTGCTTGTACACACTGCAGACAGAAGTTAATAAAGCAGACTAGGAAAACAAAACATTGGACTTGGAGCAGAACTAGGAAAGGAGAGGCACTGCCACAGTCCTACTGTGAAAACTGCTGCAGAAGTTTTTGTTCCACTTGGTTCTTCAGCATCCTGCTTTCAAGACATGTCCTGGCTTAACTACTCTACCTGCTTCAGATACCTCTCAAGTCCATTCATCACCCAATAACATGAGTTCCTGTTGTCACTTCCCTTCCTTTGTGCACCCTTTACTATTCCCCTCCCTTCCACAAGGTCCCTCTTCACTCCTTAGTTTTAAGCAGCCAAGTTTACAACTTTTACAGCCCTACTAAAAAGAAAGAGAGAGGCAGCTAAACATAAAGCGTTAATTAGTCCAACTACCACACACATTCATCAGGACCCAGAGTGGCCGATCAGGTGAGGCTGATTACGCGTCTCCATCAGTGAGATGACAAGAAATAACCTGTCCCTTCTGTGCTTGCCTGAACTCTCTGGTCCCTTGTGTTCATAGGCCTTCAAAGAGGCAGGATCAGACTGCAAACTGTGCTGCCAACAACTTACATTCTCTTTTCATCTATTCCTTTTCTTTCTCTATGAAGGGACTATGAATATTGCACTTGTTGCTGATTTTTAAATATCATTTAGTCTAAAGGAGGAAGGGATAAGGGATGCTATTAACATAAAAGCTTTTCTTATTCCATTATCTATTAAATGTTCTACCTGATTTTCTTTCTTTTTCTGAATCTTTAATATTTAAAGATGTAAACGATTGTTGCTGTCATAAAACTACACGGACTCCAATAACTCCAGCCTACAGTCAACTGCACAGAATTGTCAGCCCCTGTAATTTTCTGGACCACCTCCTACGTAATGCAATTATGAAAGCTGCCTTCCAGATCGGGGAGCGCAGAGCAGCCGGCTGCACGACGGGAACTCGCCCTCCCCAACACACCCGGGCGACAAAGGTTTTGTTACGGGCCACCAGTTGCACAATGATACCTGCCTCCAAAAGAGCATGAAACCAGGATTTAATAAAGAATATACTGAAGTAGAGAGTGACGTACATTAGGGAGAGAAAGCAACCTCTGCAGAGTTAAAAGATGCAATCAATTTCTATTACAAAGATCTCTTTTAGTAGTCTTCAAATCAGAACTAGACTGGAAATGGTGCTCAGCTCAAAAATTGTCAGATTTGCTCTGAAAGAAAAAAAGAAAGTTTAAATAGCTTTCAGTTCTATCTTGTTAAAATGCTGCCACAATACAAAAATGCCTGGCACACTTCTTACTCTCATTTACTCTTAAAAAAACAACAATAAGAAAAACTAACCTTTCCCCAACACCTCTGCCTCTTGCAAGCCTAGCACTGTACCTAACACTTCCCAAGCAGATGAGCACTTCCAGAACTAAAATAAGCAACTGCCATTCTTTGGAAGGCCACTCCTGCCTTCCTTGGACCAGGGGTTCCTGCTCCTGAGAGGGACAGGCCGGCTCCCTCCATTCCCATCGTGCGCACGAATGCCCAAGGGCTTTCAATAAATAAAACAGAAATATAAAATAAGCAAGTAACCAAATGACCCGGTTTGATCACACCATTTTTACCAAGTCTTCCCTCAAGTCAGTGCAGACTCCTGTTTTCCTCTGAATAATATAATTAAAGAAAATAAATAAAGTTTTTAAGGATGTGCAGAGTGTCAGCACCTGCATATTTGCACAAATGGGAACTTCTAGAGTAAGCAAACTCAGGGCAGTATAGAGCGTTGGGCACAGCGACCTTTGTCAACATCTCTGCTGGAGCAAGGACTGCCCTTTAGAAAAAATAAACGCACAAACTACAAGAAAAACTTGTAGAAAAGCAGATGAGGAGAGGCAAGTTAGCTGATTAGAGCTATATGCTCCCTGCAGGAGAACAGGTACGTACCTTTACGTTAATTCACCAGTTACTGAAACATTTGAGTTTTATACTGCAAATACACTATAGACTGTGAGTTAATAAAACAGAGATATTTATTTCATAACTTTTACTTGGTTTGAAAAATGCTACAGGATTGCTCATCAGAGAAGTATCAGCAATTTTATACTCTCACACTCTCAGGACCTATCATATCCCTGTATCTCTGATTTTGCCAACAAACAAGCAGTTAGAAGAAGCTGCTGGAAATCATAAACCACATGAAGTCTTACGAAACTCCAGTGATGGCTTCAGATTAGAGGCGAAGGACTGTCTGCAGGTGCCATCATGAGATACCTCAGTTTTTAGTGCTATGAATACTTAAGGGCAGGAATTCTAGGGGTCCCACTAGAATTTTATTTTTTGATTTATGGATCATATGTGCTTAGAATTCAGGCCAGTGGATGGGGCAAGATTTGTATCACTTTGAGAGGATGCAGTTCCTCATCTATATTTTACATTCAGAATTTGTTTTGAAAAATCCATAAAATACAAATAAGGATGTACTTTTACCAGAGATACTACGTGGCTTACAATTTACTAAAAAATATATTTAAAAGTCATTTCTATCACAGCCATTTCTGAAATTCTGGCACAAATGAGAAAAGTATTTGCTAGGCATCCAAAATTAAGACATGTATATTATAAGGGGACCATGATAATTTGCATTCTGGTTTAGCAGTACTTCAAAACAACACCTAAGTCAGGTCTTATTCAGGGAAGGTACCACAGTTTCTCAAATACTTTTATATTTCTAAGGACAGCTAGTAATGACATTCTATCCTCTCTGACTCTTAAATAACTCATCTAAGGAAAGCAGAAGACTAAGAGAAGACTCTGCCTTAGCTACTATAATTTTTTCTCTAAGTTAATTTCTCCAGTGAGTCGTTCAAGAAAACAGTTCTGAAGAACTACACAGAGCAGAGTTGACTTTTCCACACACTTCAGGAATAAACTACAGCCCACGACAGAACGGAAGGATCTGCTCAGTTACCCAACTTCGTTATGACGCTAGTTGGGTTCTTTTGGTAGCCACAGCCTTGTGGTTCTTGGCCACAGCTCTCCTTGTGCACAATACATTTGATTAAAACCCACTACTGTATAGCACAGTCTTTCAGTTCCGTAGGCTCAACAAAGCTCTTCAATGAGGAGGAAAAAAAGCTTTCAAGGAGCTCTTTTAAGATTTAATTACTCCGTGAGGTACACAACTACAACATCACTTGAAACAAAGTGACATTTTTGGAAAGTTCCCAGCATTTGTAGTACACAGGTCCCTAGTAGTTGTATAATTTTCTATTTAGTTCATGTGCTACATTTCAAAACTAATTACTAAAATGGCTGGATTATAATGTTGCAGGGAGTCATTCATGTGCCACCTACCGTTAAGGGGAGGGGAGTTTTATGAAGGTTAATTAGCATTTTTAAAGTACTTTGGAGATGAAAAGCTTTAGCTCTATGCCTAATTAAAAAAAAAAAGTAATATTTTCTACTTTCTATTCAGTGAATTCCTTTTTTGCACTTTTTTGCATTGAAAATGAATTAGAAGGGTTTGCTCTAAGACTAAAATCATAAATTTTCATCTGCAGGGAATTAAACCAACTCCAGAGAACATCGATCTGTCTGCTGAGATGCAGATGAGGAGAGGCAACTCTGGCAGCTCTGTACAGTAGCACAAGATGTTGGTCCCAGGCAGAGATTCTGTGCAACTAAGAGCAGAGTTTTCCCTGTAACACGTCCTTGAAGAGGTCAGATAATCAAATCATAACGAACAGATACTTTTTTGATTTAAACAATATACAAATATTCTCCTCTCAGATCACCTGCTGGCTACTCTCAGCTCAAACAACAACCACCCCTATATGTGTGCGTATATATACATAAAAACAAAAGATATTTTTCTTAAAATTATATATTTTTAATGAAGTTACAATTGCTCTTTACAAGCCCTAGAGGTAATATGCAAGTCAATTTTTGAAACACATAGGTTTTGTGTATATTCTGTTTCTTTGAAGAGGTAAGGGAAAAGGAATACTTACTAATTACAAAAAAATAAATTCCAATTATTTGGCTCATGTGATTACTATTTATGCTGTAAACCTACAATTTGGATGTCACTGACTTAGAAAGTTATTACTGTCATCAATAGAAGATTATTTTAGTGCTACAGATGGTTGTCCTTTTATAGGCCATTTTAATGACTTCTTCTTATCTAATCTGTCATGTGTTATTCTGTTGTCATTATGAACTCCTAGGTTTCATTTCAATCAATTTCTGATGTTTACTAAACAGATGGTGTTAAACAATAAAAGAAAAAGGAAAAGTATAATAACACTTAGTTAAAAATATTCCAACAGCTACATATTCATTTTGTAAAATATGAAAACTAAGTAATTTGTTTTAAAAAAATCTACATAACAAAAAGAAATTATTCATAACAGTTATAAACTCTGCTTACAAAGCAGAGTATGAAATCAGCACATTTTCAAAAGGACGTTATTGAACTTCAAAACTGTCAATTAAGATACATTAGGAACCTATTTACTGTAGTTCTCAGCATTCCTTTTTTTAAATATAAAGCACTACTGGCAAATAGCTGCAGTAACTGCTAGGTGCTGTAGATAATCTATTTAATACACAGGTGTGACTCATCTGCTCCTTGTAAGCTTGTGTGTTGCAGTAATTATTTAAGTCCTTCGATTACTGTAAATTTTGCTTTATCTTTGTATATTTATATTCTTTTGTTTAACCAGTATGCTATCAACAGCTAGACTTCAAACAGAAAAAAAAAATCAAATAAACAAAAACCTGAAGAGTTGAATAATACAGCAAACGAAATTACTTGCACCCAAATGAGTTAAGAGTTCAAAAGAGTATATGTAGCTTTCCACTCCTGACCAACATCCTGATTCACTTCCACTTCACCTGTGAGAACTGTAAAACTTTTTTTTTTTTTTTTCACCACTACAGTACCTCAAAATACAGAGCTGTGAAGCCTTCCTCTATCAGGAAATCCCGAAGTCCAGGATCAGGATTCAGTTCAGGATTTAATCTGCAATCTATATTTTACACATATGCTTTGCACTGAAGACTTTAGTGATAGGATTATTTCCCCACAGATACACAGACAGAACAACTACATCAAGCGTAATTTTATAGAGCAAACAAAGAGAGTTCATCTGATTAATCTTCTGTTTCTAGCAAATTTGATGATGACCAAAAGGAGCACACTAAACACCAGGTCACGTTGCTCAGAGGCTTGCCAAACTGAGTTTGGAATAGCTAGAAGGATAGTAATCCCACAATCTCTCTGCGTTCCAGTCCCAGCATTTAATCACTCTTGCTGCAAACAATATTTTCCATCACATCTAATCAAAATTTCCCATGCTTCAACTTGTGCCTGTTCCCTCATGTCCTTTGGCTGAGCTCCTCTGAGAAGGGCCAGGCTCCATCTCCTCTACAGCTCCACTTAGGCAGTGAAGGGCAGAAACAGGTCTGAGCTTTTCCTTCCCTAAACAAACCCCATCTCTCTGCCTCTCCTCTGTCAACACATTACTTCCAAAGAGTTCAGAGGCGACGTATCAGACATCTAACAAGTCTCTCCAGTCTCCACATTCCCTACCAGTCATCAGTGATCTTCAGGTGACAACTGTTTCAAAGAACTACAGCAAACATGCAGCAACTGCCAATTCCAGCTGGTGAACTGAACTGCTTTTGGGATAGCTGAGGAAGTGTTTTGTTCCCCTTCTGCAGAACAGGAAAAGGAGGAAGGGAAGTCAATGCAGAAAAAAAAAAAAAAAAAAAAAAAAAAGGCTTCTCTTTCTTCCAAGTATTCTTTCTTAGAGAGCTTGCTACTGAGCTTTGCATAATTTTATTATGCTGTGTAATAAAATATCATGAGCAAAACGCAACTAATTAGCCTTTGTTAATTGTGTTACCTGTTTGGAGCATACTGCAGTAGAATAGGAATCACTAGATATCTGCTTTCGTATTTAACCAACAGATGTGTCCCCAGCAGGTAGTTCCTTCTACAACATGATCATCATTGCCTCAAAATGCAGATTTCCCCTAATGTAGGTAAGATGGTCAAAAGAAAATACAAAAAGGCACGACACAGATGTACTACTCTGTACATCTCTGTACCAGGGAAACTAATGAAACTTGCCAATTTATGCAATTGTTTCTGAGAGAGAAGGAACAAAGAAACTCCCATTGCCCTAACAAGAATAAACATCTGCTGGTGCAGTAAGTGGCTCACTGGACATGATGTGAGCCTCGATGCTTGTGTTTCTTGTTTAAAAACTGGGCTAAATTAATCTCTGGTACAACTGGAATTCCACCAAGTCTGCATTTGATTTGATGGTGAACATTAACAATAAGCTAAAGGAAGGGCTATTAGCAACGCTGATGTCATTGACCTTCATCAGTCTACAGAGAAGAATTCAAGTGGAGTTGGCTTGAATTCAAGAAGACTTCATTTTTAAAAACTATATTTGGACTAGTACAATATCAGTTTTCTATTAAGCTGAACTCATTCAGGTAGTGCCTTCAGAAGCTAAAAATAAGCTGAGAAGGAACAACTGACTTTCCACTTTCTCCAAGATTTTTACACACACACACACACACACACACACACACACTGTGTACTGAACATTATCTCATTCATTACAGAAGCACAACTCGAAGCCTTCTCTAAGATTAGGAGTTAGAAATGAAGAGAACAAGGGCAGGTAGAAGTGAATGAAAGGCACAGTACCTGTGGTTATAGATTTTATTAAGTGAATAGCATATAGTTTCTTTAAATAGACAAAACCAACTTCTAACAGATCAATTACTTCCTGTTTTACCTCCACAGTCTTGCTCCATTTGCATGTCTTGTCTGCCAAATGTTATTCTTTAAATTACTGCAATCATATGTTCACCAGCAAAAAGAAAACACTGAACTGCATTTAACAAGATGAAAGGGTTGGTTAGAAAGCATCTCAGAGGCAAGCTTTATGCTATGTCAATGACAAGTTTCACCTCAAATAATACTGACTGTGAACATATTTGTTTCAAAATACACTCGCTGTTCTTGCATTTTATCTGGGCTGTACTGTGTGGCACAGATACAGTGCACTGTACTTTGGACCATAGTGGGATGCTGGAACAAGACATATTCTCTTATCCACAGGCTGGCAGGGGCTGAATATGTCACAGTCATAAAGAAACACAAATGCTGTTTATCGGAATAGACACATCTTTAGGCTGCCACATGCAATAGGATCTCTTGAAAGCGAGCCAAGCAGCAGTCAAAGTCATATCCCCAGCGTTAAACTGAATAGTTACCAAGAGCAGAGGCTTTCTGTGTACTAACAGCTCATGGCTTTGCCAAGAGTCCCAGTTCTCCAGAGGCTCAAGAAATCTCTCAGCCTGGGGTGCAGCCACATCAGAAGTGTTTGATTCAGCTTTTAGCTTTGTATTTTACTTCACACATTGTATTTTAAATGAGGCGGAGCTCCCCTTCAGGCTCTTCACTCAGAGTCTAGCCTTCACCAGAGCTCTGGGGAACTCTGGAGATCTCAGGACCCACCTTATCCCCAAACCACAGAAGCTAATCATTAGAGGCAAGCAGGCATTACCACGAGGAGCAGAAGTAATGTAGACCCTTGAAGAGACAGGTGCCAAGCACTGCCCACCTCTCAAAGCAAAGGGCAAAGCACTAGGTTTAAACAGAGAACAAGACAGACCTGAGCAAACCCAGAGGGCCTGCAGAGTTCCCTGCTTCAGTCTAGGAGAAGCAGAATTCCCTTTGCAGAAGGCAACACGGCACCTGACTGCTTCTCCAATGGAAGAGGGAGACCAGCCTTCTGCCAGGAGCCATCCTAAGTCTGCAAGGACTGTGTCTGGCCAGGGAGGAGGCAGAGTCGGGGCCAGGCCACTTCCCCAGCACATGGAAACTGTAGTCAAGGACAAGAACACTCCTGTGACCCGCTAACTGCCTTGTAAGGCCGCACCGAAATTAAATCCAACAGTAACAGATAGGTAGGGTTTCCTTCTCCACTTCTTACCTCAACAGTAAAAATCTCTTTTCTCATTTTTCTCTGCAAAAGAAATTCCTGCTCAGTTGTGCTTACAGTTGTAATATCAGTAGTTCTCATGTAGTCAAAACAGAGGAAGAAAATCTATTGCAGTTTTTTAAACATGCCAGTCATTTATTCAAAGTATAATATTTCCAGTATCAGTCTGCAACAAACTTCACCATTAACTTTTAGAACTAGGTAATAAAATACAGCATCTGAAGAGTTGTTGCTCCCATCTGCAGCAATTCAGTACAATTTCATGGAAAGGTTAAACAAATGCTGCTGGATGCCTGATTTAATTCTATACCAAAGATAACAAGACCGCCTTGCTGTCTGTAATTTTCCATTATTATTTAACAAATTCCCTGGCAAGTCTGTCTATAAATATTCCTGTTTTCCATAATTCTGTGACTTTCACAGTCAAATCCATTACATAGGTTTTTTTTTTCCTAATGACTGTACAAATACGCATCACTTAGGGTCTGAAATTTTATTTTATAAGAGGATGACAACACACTGAAATTGCAGAGAAATATAACAGGAAAAACTAGAGCTGCACGAAAACTCACACTACTTTATTATGTTTTCTGCTACTGTAGCCCTTCCAGCGAGCTCTTCTTGCCTAAAAAGCTGAAGGTATGAAGTATAGACTGGGTTTTCAAATTACTCTTGCACTATCATTTCAGTAAGCTATCTTTCTCTCCCTCCTTTTCCATCTTTATTTTCAAAACAGGAGGAGGGCTGCAAATGTTTGAAGCAAAGCTATTCTCAAATACTGGACCAGCTGGAGATGCTAGCAGGGTTCAGCTATAGAATTCCAAAAGCCTGGCAAAATTTTCTATACTAAAATATTTTCAAAAATAATATTTTCCTTATCATTCTTTTTGAAAATGAGTTAACGGCTTGAAATAAATTTGCAACATAAACAACAAAAAGTAATAAAGGAACAAAAAAATTCATCAAATGATGTAAATGTCTGTATCACACAAGGAAGAGTGTAGTCCAGAATAAAGCATCTGAAAGAGCTATAAGCAATTGAAAACAAGGTCTTCTAATGGAATATTTTGGATATCTCAACATTAGTGCTAGATATTAAAAATGATCATTTGAAGTTTTAAGGACAGTTATCAATGACATTTGAGAGCTAGGAGCTCATCATGTATTGCTGGACACCAATTTCTGTTCAATAATTACTGAAATCCTACACCATGTGAGTTTTGCTATCTCTAAGCGTTTTTAGGATGCATCAATCAAATCCCTTTTTATCAGCAAAAGAGATGCTGCTAGCTGTTACAGGTACCAGCACTTGATAGTGTTAGTCAATGACCATTTAATACAAAATGCATAGGCTATCCTTGCACTGGGAACTGTATCCTGGGATTTCTGCTTATGACCAAATTCTCCAAACTCCAGACTCCCAATTTTGTCAGGCTCCCAACCTCTCTCTCTCGTTGCCTACAAGCTTGTAAGTATGTAGATACACATGCTCACACTTTATTTTCTGTTTGTAAAAGGCACAGATTCACCTGAAAAGGTGATGTGCACCTTCAAGGCAGAACAGAAGCCTTCGTGATAGGCCAATGTCTATCCTAAGGGCTGAGTGTGGACCAGCTTAGCCAAGTGTGACATCCCCAGGGAGCTCATCTCATCTACTTGTGCAGAAGGGGCAGTGTGGCTATCATCTTTAAAATTCGTTATATAAAGAAGAAAGAGGCTTTTCTGAGCTCTGCATTTGATATTATCTTCAAGAGGTTTTGGACAGTAATGCCCTGCTAGGAAAAATTACATTACCCTATACCTGAGAAATGTATATGCTCCTGAGTAGCACTTTTCTTCAGTGTTCAATATGAACAAACTCAGGCCACAAAAGAGAGGGGCTTTTATATCCCACTGTCCCACCATTACACTGTAGGCACCTGGGCATTAACTCAGCATCATGTCCAAAGGCCTGCTAGGCACTTTGATAACTCAGTGTCTCAAGGTCCAAGTTACTCTGCAGATCCTGGTCAAGAGTGCAGCCTAATAGCAGCTATTCCACTTTCCTACACATTTTGAAGAACCATTATGCAAAATAAATGGATAATCCTATGTACTACCAATATGCAGATTAAATATTAAGTGGCAGAAGTGTATTTTGCCTTCAAGGCACAGCATAACTACAGGCCATAAACCACTCTTGGCTCACGCTCAGGTCTCCCACTGCTGTCAGTGGGAATCTCAAACACAAACAGAGATCTGTACATGCCCCTGAGAGTCTTTATTCAAATAGGAAATTTAAATGACTGTATAGCACCAGGAAAAAAAAAAGCATAAACAAAAACAAGTCTTACTGCCTTTAAAACTGAACATGAAATCACATGAATCACATTCTGTGCCAATTTTACCTCAAATTTTCTTTTTGATTTCATGAAAACACAGGCTAACTGCTTCCAGTTCTTTTCCTCCATCCTTCTCAAATGCCACGCTCTGGCTGTGAAAATGATGCAGAAACTCTGAACAGAGCCAATTTTTACTTGACAAAATGTATGATTTTGCCTACGGTGGAACTTGGTTTTATTTAACACTAAGAAAGATGTTCAGTGACGGATTTGGCTCTTTTTCCTATCAGATCACATCCACTAAGTCCCATCAATTTGTAGAGCTACCAAGAAAAGTTACCTTACTCCTCAGTGAGGGGAGGGGGGAAACAGTAGATTAATCTGCTACTAAAGTCATTTTTCCACATCACACAATTAAGGATTTGACTTTCATCAAGGACAGTTTTCCCTTTCATGCAAAGGGAATTAAACAACTTGCCAGCTAGTACTACAGCCTAGAAAAGTGAACGATTTCCAATAGGAGAAAACCTTCCAACAAAGTAGACCTGGGAACCAGAAGCTAATCATTAGACCTTAGTGGGGAATCACTGAGATAGTAGTAAGTATTTGCTTTCTGTAAGGAGGTCTTCAAAAGTAGATATGACCCGGAAAAAATAAGCCAACAAAGAACTAATCACCGTGTCTGTGTGTCTGTCTAAGTAAAATGGGGATAAATCTAAAGCTAATGGGTATTTAAGAAACTCCAACTCCGTGTTGCCAAAAGAAATGCATCCAGTTCTTCAACAGCCAGGCAAGTAGACATTCTGGGAATTCAGAATCTGTTTGAAATAAATGACAAAAAATCAATAAAAGTGAATGTAGAAACAGTGTAAGCAGCTGACCATAGTACATTTACTTACTACAGTAAGACCTAGTTATACTAAATACGAGCTTTAAATTATGCAGGGTATTAGAAAATTCACTGTGAGCCTAGCACTGTGAACTGAACAGCTCAGAAATCTGTCATCGTTTTATTAAGATCAAAATATTGTTCTGTTGTCTTTAATAGTGTAGTGAGCTTTGTCTACACTAAATCTGTCACTCTGAGGCAGAAAGCATACATTTCTACCACAGAAATAATCAATAATATAGTAAGAAAACTGTTCATCAAAAGCATAGAAAAAATACAAACTTAGTCTGTTCTATTAACTGCTGAAATTATTTTCAGTATAGGCTTGATATATCTCCTATCTTTTGTTCATCTTTCAATTATTTTCACCACTGGAATAGTCCAGCGCTAAAAAATGTGCAGCCAGCACTGCAAGGTCAAGTACTCTGACATCAATGGCAAAACTTGCTCTGACATCTAAGCCAATATTCTAGACTTTGGAAACACTGAAACCCAAAATCCATACTTTGAAACTAGAAATAAGATTTTTTTTTTCCAAAAGTTTTGTTTTGTCCCTTTACTCACTCCTTATTCTCTGTAGTTAGCCAGACAGAAATGAAAAGCAAGTGAGATGTTCGTGGAGCACAGACTCTAGAGAAGAACTATCCTTGCATGTGTTTTAAGGCTCTGAGCCAGTCATGATGCCTGAATTCTTCCCAGCCTCTACCAAGAGCAGAGCATTCTGCAACGCTGGCGCAAGGAGTTTCTTTCCTTCTCGTATTTGAATTTCAGCATTGTCAGAGAAGCAGGATAACGGACCACTAGCCAGACCACTAGCACAAAACTGTGAAGCAAATCTTCTGCCCCCTGAGATATGTAAAGGATCTGTTAGTTTTTCTCCAAAGCAGCGAAAGTGCAATTTGTTTATCAGACTTCACTCTTCTGTGACTGATTAACAATTAATACCTACAAAAGAAATGAGACAACACTGCCTACTGAACAGGAAAGATATCTGTGATACCAGTGTGGCATCTCAGTATGTTTCACTTCTAAGAGGTATGGAGATACGTGATATTAATAATTCGGAACAGAATAGGTATTATTTTAGCAACAGATATTCTTTTTAAAAACATGCTTAGATTTAAATAATTTTAAAAACGCTTTATTGAGATCTTTCATGTTACAAGAATGAATTCTGCTGGCATGGTGTATCACAACGATGACACAACTCTCAGTTACATTAGCTCATCCTTCACACTAAGGCAATAAGCATAATATGAAAACCTCCTGCAGCTAAGGTTTTTAAAAATGCTGAAGACTGTCACCTTAGCAAAATAGGATGTGGTTTGGTGTTTGAACTCTTAAAAAGAAAATCTTACTAGGGACTCCTAGAATATAAGTGTTACCTTTCCAGCGATTGCCTGAGCCCTGGACAAACCTCAAGCAGTAACACTCCTCACAGAGATAATCTGAACTATCAAGGGAAGATTAAGCACACTGCTTGTATTGAACGTTTGTTGCTTAATTTAAATCCTTGTTCTCTTGAAAGTGTTTGCAATAGTTCAATTAAATGAATTAGTTCTACTCACTCACATAACAAAAAAATAAAAATCAGGCAGATAGGCTCCGAAAGTTATTTCAGCAATAGGAAAACCAGGGTGTGCAAGAGAACACATTCTATTTAAAAGACCATCAACTCTTCATGACATGACTTTGTCTCGAATAAGGATGGCTAAAATAATTTAAAACACAGAAATAAAACAATCATGTTGAAACGAAAAGCATCCAGGAGTTTCAAATAAATATCTTCTCTACTGGAACCATCAAATATAAACAAGTGAGACAGACCATAAGTGACCTATTAGCTCACCTGCAAGAGCAAATTAATTACCCCTTGACACAAGGATCATTTTTACACACAGAGTCTGGATCATAATGAGGTCTTTACTATGCAACAATATTTCATGTAATTGTCATCTTAAGTAAACACGTTTTAATTAATGTCACTTTTTTCATTATTCATTCTCCAGTCTACAGTATCTGTCAGGATTTAACGGATTGTCATCTCCAGCTACTTTCATCTGGCAACATATGTCCCCTTTTATTTCACCAGCAAACTAATTAAAATACCTAGAACATACAGTGAATTCAGAGCAACTTTAATAGTGACGTTGCTGTAGTTGTTCATCCTAACAAGTCTTTGGAGCTTATCTGCTTCTCTGAGAATGCTCTCACGCAGGACTGTAACTAGAAATAAGGTGCTGTGCAGCTGCTGTTGATACAGTGACATTTGCCACCAGCACTGTCATTTTGAAGAATACATCAGAAAATGGAAATCAAAGTAATATAAGTTATCAACTTTAAATTTTCATTCAGGTACGTTACACAAAATACCATATTTAGAATAATTACAGTACACCTGGTCTCTGTACTCTACAAAAACAACATCTTCCCAAATTTTCTAACTAATTGTTAGTAGCCTTAAAGGTGAAATAAGAAAACATGACTCCTTCAGGTAGGTATATGCAACTGCTAATTACAGATGTTGAGACATTTTAAATTACGTTGTTTTACAGCATTAGCATGGGTCTGAGCATTATCAAAGGCCAGCCCATGCCAAGGATTCTGGAGGACTCTTCTGCAGCGTTTGCTAACTTGCATTGTGAATGAGACATCCCAAATGCTGCACTAGCTTCCACATTCACATCAAACACAGGGCTACTGAGATGCAGCTGTCTTTCAACAAAAACCAGTCTCTTGTAGAAGGCTTCCTGGCACAGTGAAGGGCAAGCAACAACTCAGGACTGGTTTTCTGTCCTGTGGCCAACTTCTAACGTCCATACAAAGCAGAAATTTCTATCAGAAAGGCTTCAGAATACATTTAAAGCACATCTTAAGAAGAAAAAAAGA
>JAVCKT010024124.1:1970-13692 GCA_032273925.1 Rhynchotus rufescens
ACTTCAAATGGACTTCAAATATTTCTGGCAGTGAACCACAACACCAGAGGAAGATGCTGACTGAAAGAAAAAGTTGAACGGTATGGTTCCAAACACAGCCTCTCTCTTTTTTAAATAAATGAAGTACTCTGTGAAGGATGGGGTATGTTAGTTTTCCATTCTCTTTCTCCTATTAAGGCATATTGTATTCTAATTATTAGGAGAGAGGACTCATGGAGCACCAGTTGCATCTTCATGAAATAAATCTGCTCTGGGGAGGTGGGTTGAAAATCTCTGTGTTTCTCTGGTAAGGAGGCAGAAAGTTCTACCATGTCTTAGAAGTCCTTACCTCTTTGGTCATTAACTAGATGCAAATCATAAGATTTTTAAATTAGCTGAATTTTGCATGGAGTAAATGAGTCAGACATTTCCCCCTTAGTAATGGTCTTCCTGCCTCCAGAGTGGTGCTATTTAAAGGCTTGTTACACTGAAAGCTTTGCTTGTTACTCTGCTTCGTCAAAGGCTGTTGAACTGGAAACTGGTTCTAAAGGCTTCGTGTCTTTGATCAGTGATTAGTGAAGTCAGCTATTTAAGGTAAATGTTACGGCTCTCTGGGAATTGTCACCTGAGCTGCCACATAAATGACATGATAATATTTTACACTTGTGTAGACATACAACAGAGGATCTTTGAGTTTTTCAGGATGTGAAGAAATCCAATATCTTGCAGCCTTTCTGATAACGTCTTTTTTTTCTGACTGCTTTGTAAACAGTGAAAATGAAACACACAGATTAAGAGATTTTCTTAAGATCATGTAGGATGTTGCAGCATTTGAGCCTAGAATCATCTTCAGTGTCCCAGTTTTGTGCTGCGTCTATTAATACGCCAACGCTATTTTTAACCCTCTTAAGTAGCCACATTAATTGTAATTCACTTTACTAATAACTGATCTTCCAGATGCTTCAATTTCCACCAGCTGAGGAGGGCACTATTCCAAACAAAACTTAAACTTGCTGTGTAACTTCGTTCTCGTCCCCAGGCTTGCTAATAAAAGGCCTTCCTATTTTGCATGTTATTGTTGAACATATGTGTCCTTGTAGCTCCTGTGATTAAGCAGCTGCATAAATATAGCTCACTGCTACTGTACCTTAGTTAAGAATTAGGTGTTACAACACGGTTTCCGGGGCGTTACCTTGCTGACCTTTGAAGAAAGTGAACAAGCACAAATCTCTCACTCTCCACCATATGCTGAGTCAAGGCTTCTGCTTTCTAATCGAGATAGCATCTCTCATTACCTAAAGCCGGAAATTTAATTAATGGCTGCAAGCATCTGGGTGATGGCTATATTTACATCCCGCTGTACATAAGAGTTAGTAGCTGCTGTGCAGGTTGGGAGGTATGCTGGGAGCAGCTGTGTGGAGGCGGGCAACCCAGTGAGTTGAATATCCAAAAGTACCTTAACTGTAGAGAAGGGGATGCTAAAGTCCAAGTTTTATATCCAAAAAGTGGCTGCCATTTCTCTCTTGACAGAACATAAACGTGATTTACCACTTCCAGGGTAAAGGTAGTATCTGAACAAATGGTTATATTCATGGTTAGGAGGAACAAACTTTTTTCTGACTTTTTTCTTAGCAATTCAGTGTGCAAACTTAAAAACCTAAAATTAGGGGCCCAAAAATGTGCATGTAGAAAACAAAGAGCTAAATGACCACAGTCCTGTGTCACTTTACTGAATGCTTGGCATTTGACTTTTGCACCAGTGGTGTATGAAGCAAAAGGTGTAGGGGCAGCCAAATGTGTTCACCTTTCAAAAAACGCCAACATCAGAAAGTTTATCAGCTTTTGAGCTGTGACCTCTTCTGAGGGCACCACTCATTTTGCTCTAGATCATCAAGATCTGTGCAAACGTCACCACGCTTTGCATGCAAGATTTTGTTTCTCTTTGATATAAGCATGCATAGATAGCTATCTTTAACTGTGCACACAATCATGCAAGCCAAGCTGGTTCACTGAACACCAGCACAAACTAAATATGCATTTATCTGAGTCTTTATTCAGGCAGACTCCTTTGATTTTTTTGTTTGCCTCTGTGAACTCAGAGGCTCAGTCAGAATCTGGCCATGCACATTTGTTTACCTTAATAGTGTAATACAGATGGGTAATCCTTGTAATATGACTACATTTATTTATAAAATATTTATTTATATTTTATTTATATCTATTTATTACTATAATATTTATTTACTAATAAAAAGGCTCAGGACTGTCATAGGTTGCTGCATAATCACTGATTTTTTTTTCTACAAAGCTCGCTATGCTAAGTGTGCTATTAAGCCAAGTTTTCAATTAAACTGGGTCTGAACAACCTCTTTTTCTCTCTTTTTTTTCCCCTGTAATTTTGTTTATAGCTAACAAAATGATGATCTTTTATTTTTCAAGAATCTCTTAATCTATGTCTTATTTTGTACCTCACGTGGTGCAAAAGCAGTGCTAGGGCTGGACTGCAGCTGTGGCCAGTTCAATCCTTACCCATTTTATTTGCATCTTGACAGTAGGATGGGGCTGGTTTTACCCTCTCTCCCTGTATACTGATTTCCTGTGAAATATATATTTAGAAAGTAAAACATGTATTCAATTTCGATCATACAGAAAAAAAAAAAAAAAAGACACACAGAAGGAAAAATTTTAATAGAAAGTTCTGAGAGCAGATGTGCTCCTAGAAAGGACTGGGAAGTTTCCTGGCAAGGCAGAGGAACACAGGTCACTTTGCCAAGCCCTAGTGAGACCAGAGGTTTTCTGCATCCAGTTCTTGCCTACATCAGATAAATTCAAGTGGAAAGAGGCTGGAGAGCAGGGCTAGGAGGCAAGCGCCTGTCTAATGTGGAGCACATGGAGCAGCATGTCTTATTTAGCCTCACAGAGTGAAGGTGAGCAAGGAATATGGCTGCTCTCTGGATATATCAAGGAAGGAGGAAAACTGTTTGAGCTAAAGGATATTTTTGTCCAAGAAAAAATGGATATTGCCTGGTCAGGAGAAATCAGGAGATTCTGATCCTAGAAGATGGGAGGTTTTATAGAAGCTTTTCAGTAAGAGTGGTGGGAGCAGGATATTTAGTTGGCTTCTGGGCCAGATTATGCTTGCCTGAAATAAATGCAGGCAGAATTGATGTTCCTGGGAGGCCCTACTAACCCTATGTAAGGGCAGAAAGAAAAAAAAAAAAAAGAGAAAAAAATGCATATAACAAAAACTAGTTTCAGGATTCAGGAGAGAATAAACTGGCCTAGTTTTCTTTCTAAATGACTGTCCCTGTACAGATCTGGTGCTCAAATAAAAGAATTAGTTTATTTCAAGGTTGATGGTTCTGTTCAAGGCCTTGGGTGCAGGGCCACTGCCATCTGACGTGAGCCAGTGCCTAACTGAAACTCTTTGCTAACCCTTTCCTTGTGCAGGGGTGAGGGTTCATGTGGCCCTGTAGTGACCAGGATCAAAATATGTACTTGAACACAGTGTGAGCTCCCGAGGGTGCTCCTGTGGCGTGCACAGCTGCATCTTCCCTGTAGCCTAGGCTGTTGTTGACCTCAGCCTGACAGAGCTCTTGTCACTGTGCCACTGTTGGGAAGGAGACTGCCCAGCAAAGTGAATCGTCTGTGACCGGCTTGAGGAGCTGACCTGACCTCTTCTGCAAGGGCATGGTCACAGGGTCAGGTCAGGGCAAGGGTGGAAGTCCTCAGTGGTGTTTGTGGTGTGCTGGGAAACCTCAGAGAAGGGCACATGGGGACTGCCTTAAGAGGCAGCTGCTCCAGACATGAGGTGCTCCCGCCTGCACATCTCTGAGCTATCAACAGGACTGCACGTGCTTCATGGTGACCTATTGCTCTCCAAGACATCTGGATTCGTCCAGACCCTTCAGGCCATGGGATCTTCCTGGCTCTGGTCTTTCAGACAGAACTGAAGAGACCTAAAGGGCATTAAGCTGCAGGCTGAGGTGGCAGTGTCATAGTGCCGAGCAGTTGGGGACAGTCAGAGACAAGAATAGTGTCTTTTTCCTCAGGAAAAAAAAGAAATGTTGAACCACAGCATTTGACCCTTTGTGTGATTCAGGTGTATAAATTAAAATCACCAATTATTGGGAGAACTCTAAAAGGCAGTGTTAGGTTGCTGTCAGGTGACAAGACGGAGGTCTTACTGCACCCAAGTCCAGGGTGGTGTCCCAAGTCCAGACATCACTGCTGCGCACCGAAAGCCATGGCCTTGGTGCCGTGTCCCCTTCCACTCACCCAGTGGCCCCTCAATTCTCCCTGCTTCCACAGAATCGTAGAACATTATGGTTAGAAAAAGCTTTCAAGATCATCGAGTCGAACTGTGAATCAGACCTCAGACCTAAGGTGCGAGTAGGGTATTTCTCTGCATTATTTTTAACAGGAGTGGTCATTTCTGTGTGTGAAAGACGCCTGCCTTTGGGTTTTGGGTTATTTTTCTTAGGTGGAATACTTATGTCTATATATGAACATAGACATATCTGTTTCGCTTATTTGCCCTCTTTCACAGTGTTTTGCCTTACAAAGTCATCTCAAGAGGGTGAGCTGGAAGGAAACTGCGCTGGTGGCGCTTCGCTCGCGGAGTTTTTGTGGCCGCCGGTGCGAAAGGGCTCGGTGGTGCAGCGAGAGGTGCCACGCGCGGGGCGAGGGGGGCGCACAGTGCGAGTGACTCACCCTGGGGTTTTCTCTCACATGTCCTTGTGCCGCTCACGGAGGTGGCTGCAGTTTTCTCCTCCTCTGCCCCCAGCTTCCCCAGTTACCCCTGTGAAACCTCTGCCCGGTGCTGTGACTCAGCCCTGTCGGGAGACCCGCGGGGTATTTCCCCCCCGCCTCCCCCGGAGCGGTTTCTCCGGTGAGAAAGTCCTCCAGGGCTGCGCTCCGTGCCTCAGCGCTCGGCGGACGCCGAGGTCGCGTGAGGGAACGGTGTGAAAGAGGCAGCGCCATCGCAGGGGGTTGTTCTGATTAAACAGAGATTTGAAATGAGGTGACCGTCTTCTTTTATTAAGCCTGCAATGAGAACATTAGCAATTTGGTTGCTGTCTGAGCTTCGTCAATGCACAGTCATGTGAGCAACCAGTGCTGTTGTACAGGCTGGTTTCCTTTGCACATCTGGTGACTTCATGGACATCACACCCCTCTTCTCCAAGCTGAAGGGCCCTTGCCATCTGGACAAGTTTTCCATCTTGGCTTTGACACACACTTCCACACTCATTGCCAAGCACTGCTTGTGAGAGAGCAAAGTGATAAACACAGCCCCTCCAACTACAATATTTTCTGTAAATCTGAGTCCCAGTCCCAAAATAAAATCCATGCCATACACCCCTGACTCTGACATAGTTGTTGTAGTTCACTGCAGCAGGAGGGACGGTATATGGTTTGTGTAGTGATACATCAGTGATACGGCATGGTGATTCCTTCAGAGCTGCTTTAATCCTTATGATTTATGTGTTTTTAATAACACTTTAGTTTCTCTTTGCAGCTTCAAGTGTTGCCTTACTGTGTAGATGCTGTCACATATGCGCTCTGTAGGCCATCTTTTTACTCCTTTATTAGCACATTCTGATAATTTTTTTCTTCCTTGTTTTCTTCACAGATCTATCTGGAAAGTATGAACCATGAGAACAGCTTACTCACTATTAGATAAGTATTATGGATGACTCACATTAGAGCACTGAGCGACGTGCAGCTGACAGGAATATACTGTTTTATAATAGCTGTAACACTATGCTGAGAGCCAGGAGTCTTTATCTCCTCTGTTAACTTGCTCTGATTCTCTGGCACCTTCTACCCCTTAGTTCAGCCCTCTAAATAGTTCATAGAAGAGTTTATGCCCCCCCTCAAGAGGGATACAGATTATGGGGCAGCCCATCAACATTAGTAGATGGCATCTTCAAATGGAAGATAGTGGTGAAAGGCTGCAATATTGTAGCCATTCTTCAGGACAACATGCAATTTTTCTATTTTCGTCTTTTCTTTTTTATGCAGTTAGTGGCTTTCCTTGTTTTGTTGTGTTTCTGTTTTCTTTCCAGAACCATTACTCCTCTTTTCCAGCGTGACAATCCAAAAGGTCCAGAAACAGGTAAGACAGATGCTGTTTAAGCATGTTAAATTTGATTCACTAAGGGCAAAATACTGGCTGCTGTGGAGTCAGTGTTAAAAAAAAAAAAGAAAAAAAAAAGAAACATTGACTCAACTACAGTGAGAATTGTACCTAACATGCTCGGACCCATTAAACTGTCTGGAATAAATATGTTGGAGGCAGAGTGCGCAGACTATCTGGAACCGTACGTCTGAATGTGCCTCCGCTTCCAAAAACACCAGCGTTCTTTGAAGCTTCGCTCCAAATGAAACGAGATTAGACCTACAATATTTAAAGTTTGTATTTCGTTTATGAAAACACCAGTGAAATACTGAGTTTTATTATCCTTGCTTTTCTGAAATAGAAGTATTCATTCACACAAGCGTAGTGCTGGAATATGCACAAGCCAGGAAACCTCAATGCAGACAAGAATGAGTGAAGTCAGTGTCACCCTCCGGCAGAAATTATGGCCTGTCCTCCGTATGCACCCGGTACTGTAGCTAGCTGCCTGTGCCAAGAGCTTTTACACTTCTCTCTAATCCATTTTGTGCAGCCTTTTGTACAACGAGGCTTTCCAGAATGGCATTATCACTGTATGGACAGCAGGTGAGGAGACTGAAGAAGCAAAAAAAATGGGGGAAAATGCATTCCTGGGTGAGATTCACATGGAGCTGTAAAGGGATGGGATGTGTATGAGATGGCAAGAACTCTTGGGTATGGAAGGTTAACTTGGCTGGTTGCAACATGCAGTTACAAGGGTACTGTGGGGGTAGGTGGAAAATAGGAATCAAAAAGAGACATTATGAAGGGTGATGTGCCAGGGATGTGGCTCTGACTGATGGCTCCATACGAGGTGACACCGGGGCCAGCTGAGTTGTCCTTGCAGGACCACACACTTGCATTTCAGCCTCTTCATTTCACACTGCAACTGAACTGCTGAAGATGCTTGGTTTCCATTAAGATGCAGGATTGTGAACCTGAATAGCTGCGACACAAACAAGACCCGGCCTTTCGCCAACTCTGCTGTGGGTCAGGAGCTTCCAGCAGGGCAGTGCTAATACAGTAAGTGCTGCTGTCATTTTTCTCAGTGAACATAAACCAAAGCCCCAGTGCCTTAATAGGGAAGAGGAGTCTGACAGAAATATCCATGCTTGTATCCTAATTGCATGCTTTGGATCTCTGCATTTTGATACTTCCCTATACTCACTACAAGAACTGAGGTGAGATCCAGTTTGCAATATGTTTTACGCTGAGATACATATGAAGGCTGGTATCTGTGGAGTGATATTGTAAAGGTTTTTGTGTTACTGTGGAATAAAAGGCTGTGTCATGCTTATGCTGCAAAAGTCAGTTGTGCTGCAGCTACCTTAGGGAACAACAGTTGCAGCAAAAGCACCTGTGTGACTGCTTAAAGCATAGTCTTTATTAGATCCGTTGCCAGTAAAACAGAGAATGCCTTAAAAGCCTTCTCCTTTAGCCCTGTATGTCAGATATTCATGTGACGTGAACTGATCTCACAACTAAGTTGTTTTAAGTGGTATTCTGTTGCTCTGTAGGGAAGGAGTGGGAGTTTGGCTCTCAGAAAATCCTTGCTCATAAAGCACTAACCCGTGAATGTGAGGTAGATGAATTAGGAATTTGGCTATGTCCTTCAAAAAAGAAAATAAAAAAGCACTTTGAAGAGCTGATGAATGCCCTTGACGACTGCCAAGTGGAAATACTTAGGGGGCTAGAGAAACGAAAGCCTCGTCCCCACCCCTTTGCCCTTGTGTGTACTGGGGTGTCCAGCTCAGCAGGCAGGTTCTGGTGCTTCCCCGTGAGCTGCCTTCACCATACGTATTCAAATAGACCGCTCAGGCGTGTCGCCTTGCTGTGGCATGTAGCAGGGGCTTTCCAACCTTGAGGCCATTATTAGTAAGTCACTTACTTTTTACGTGTGCCTTTTGGTTAAAGCTGTGAACTGCGAGTGAGTGCTAAAAACTGCTCCTCGGTCTTGTAAATAATAAACTTGCAAAAAGTTTCCGAGAAGCGTAATGACTTCCCTAAATATATATATTTGATGTCTTTAGATACTCAGATGTGCGGAGAATTTTCTGATCCCAGCGGAGGATATACAGTCTTGCTGTCATCTGGGAAGCTCAAGCAGGTAGCAGATAAGGATAAGGAGATGGCTTTTGGGGCTTTGTTCCTTTTTGAAAAAGGTAGATTTTTGGGAGTGTGTTTCTGTGGTTTTGGTGGCTAGGTAGAGAGGACCACCAGAATAGTTGGAGTGATTGCATAGTAAACTTAAAGATCTTGCCAGCTGTGTGACTAGATGTGGGATTATATATCCCAGAGCACTCAAAGTCCACATGGGTTTTTAAATCACACAGGTCATTTCACAAAAGATAATTACATTCCTGAGTTACTCAATAATGCCTACAAATGTTACTCCAAACAGCTTATGAAGCACTTGAAGTCCCTAGCTTCTGCCAGAGGAAAATGCACTGCTAAGAACAAATTAGCTGTCCGTGCGGCACTTTTTTGCTTGGAATCTCAGGGTGTTTTGCCCAGATAAGCTCATATACTTATTGTGAAGGTACCACTGAACATACAGGCTACATATGTGTTTGCACTTTAACCACTGCCTTTAGGACAGCTCCGTGTGTCCCCCATCTCCAGACACATGAGAGCTGGGCTGGGAAGCAGGGAAGCCGAAATGCAAGTGTATCCTATTCTGCTTCCACTTGCTGCAGAGATGGGGAATCTACCTCTGCAACCTGCCAAGGTGGGGGTGGTGACACCGCAGAGGACTGCAGTGGGTGCAGGGGTATTGCTGCAGTCACTGGATGGAGATCCTGGGTTGGAGAAGAGAGGCTGCTTGTGGATGGAGGCTGGCAGCAATCCAAGCAGCGCAATGCTCCCCCAAGCTCCTGGTGTTGCTCTAGTGCTCTAGTGCTCATCCATGCTTCTGAAGAAAGTGATGGTAGAAATGATTGTTAAGATAGCAGTGCAGGGAAAATACATTCTTGCATCTCCACAGGGAGGGTCAGATGCTATCTGGGAGCTGTTAAGAAGCTCTGGTATCAGGGGAGCATTTTACAAAAGCTGAACATGTGAGTCCCTAGTTGCTTTCCTATTCACTGCGTGATGAAGAGGCACCAGAGGAAAACAGCTGGCATTTCTGCTTTGCCCAGAGATGATGATGTTAGGCTTTGCGAGCGGTTTTGCCTTCTGAAGGTGTCTATTTCCATCTGACTAGTCAGTGAGCCTAGGTGGGATATGCCTCATGGCACCCAGTGTGTAGGTGTCTGCCCAGGTGCTATTTGGCTGCTGTTGTAGTCAGAGGAGATCTAGCCGGTGTTGTCGAGGGGGTTAAGGTGAGACTGAGCCGATGAGCAATGATAAATTGTACCCTCAGCTTCATGGGTTATGTTAATAAACTCTTCACCAGACGTCAACAGAACCTAAGCCGACTTGTTGAGTTACAGACGCCAGTGCTGCAAACACCTTCCTTGAATCACATGTGCCATGCCCTAGCAATCCAGCTCAGATACATACGTTTTAGGTGGCTGTAAAGTGTTCCAGCATAGTCTTCAGGATACGTCATGAGGACCAGCTGGTCATGGAGGTGACTTCTTACGAGGAATATTGTTTGAGGCATCAAGGGTTAGGGAGGAAGGCTGCAGGTAGGTGCTTTCCTCTTTCCCTAAGATTAAATTAGTTGCTTTACATCTTGCCTCAAGTGTTCCATAATTTAAGACTTGTCATTTTGTCTGTTTTAATGATTTTTAGTACCTATGTCGTGTAGAAAAGGTCCCTAGGTTTTGTATCATGTCTTCACAAATTGTACTGTGTCACAAAATACTTGGATGAAATCACAGTGGTCTACCACAAACAGGCTAATCAGTGGCCATTTAAGTTGCAAAGCAGAGCTCAGTAAATCTAAACTATTTAAGTGGTGTCAATTTTATGTAATGGGTTTAGGGGGAAATCATGCAACTGATGGGAAGTCAGTAGAGAAATTATTCATCACTTACTGTGATCAAAGGAAAATGACAGGCTCAAAGTGTGCTCCGAACTCTCACTCCAGCACACATCATCATCTAAGTATTAGACCATCTATTAAGAAAACATAGTCCCTTTTGCTCCTTTTCATGATCGGTCAGAGTTTTGCTCTGCAGCCATCAGTGCGGCACAGAAATGCCTGTTGTGTCAAATCAATCACCGTGGCAAGAGCCTTAGTGGACTTCAGGAGACTCACCGCAATGCATGAGCGCATTCAGGGAGCACTGTGGAGTTTCTCCTGGACTGATTGATGGAGAGCATTTTCACCTAGGGCAAGAGCATAACCACTTCAGCTCATGCTTCCCCACCTGACATGAGACCTAGACCAGGGCAGGATCTCAGAGGGTAAATCACTAGGAGGTACTCAAGGGCCCTCATAAGTTGGTGATGAAATTCTTGATGCCTTCTGGAGGAGCTGGTATTTGTTCAGTGAGAAGTGTTTGCTGTGGGCTCCGATGAAATGTATATGCAAGAGTGCAAGAGAAATCTCCATTTTGCTAGTGAAAATTTAACAGTTTTGACAACTTTAGTGCTGCAACTGCATGCTCCTCCAGCATGAGTGAAGGCAACACTGCAGTACCCCTCACGACCCTGGCTGATCCTGCCCTGCATAAGGGTACGAGGAGGACTTCCAGCCTGTGCATTAGCTCAGCCAAGCCCTCTCGTAGCTTTCTTGCCCTTGAGCTCCCAGTCCCTCAAGGGTAAATACAGAGCAATCACGGGAAGGCAGTGGGGGATCAGCAGACTCCAAGGCCACCAGCTCACATCCATGCTCGGAGCATGGTTGGGGCAGTGGCTGGAGAAGTGTCCTGCCTTAAGCCACCACCTCCCTTTGGCAAGTCAGGATCACGGGCAAGACTCTGGCATGTCCTCACGTTGGGCAATTATTCAGTGAGCAGTGGGGCGGTCTCCAGTGCCCCTGGTCACCAGTGCAGGGTTCAAGCGGGGCACCACTCAGAGGCTGCACGGGTTGGAGCCCAGCGTGTGCATCGTATCATGAGAGGGACATGTGGGGGCAGCCGCCTCCGCTGCTTCCGTGGCCCATTCAAGTTTTGCAGAGGTTTCTCCGTCCTCTTTGTCCACAATTTGCATTTTGCTGTGCTGTAGTTTCCCTACGGGGGGAGAAGCAGTGCCCAGCTACAGGATTGGTTTTTACATTCACGTCACTGTAAGCCACATCAGTTCAGTCATCCTCTTTTGAGAAGGCCTGTTTACTTGCTGAGTGCATGCCATCATTTTTATGCTGATTATTCTATATATTGACAGATTGTGGTGTGACAGAATTGAGAGGATGTCACAGGGTACCAGTCAATGCTGCTGACTCAGAGAGGCAGAGGACTCCTTTCCTTATTCTGCGGTTGTCTGTATTGATTTCTTCACACTGGAAAGGCTGATGGTCAGGGAGGGAGGAGGCCCCTGGGGTCATGGGTGATCAGAAGGGAGGGAAATAAATAGATAAAGCATTCCAGGATTATCTTAGGGAGCCAGGTCTGGTAGTGGAAGAGATGAGGGAAGGTTTCATCCTGCTCCTTCCCTCCCCTTTCTACCCCCACTATTTCCACCCCGCACATACCAGCC
>JAVCKT010024124.1:13702-27750 GCA_032273925.1 Rhynchotus rufescens
TGGGAAGCGTTTGCAGGGGCTGGTCTGCGTAGCATTTGAGTGAGGATGCCAGTGGGCTTGGAGCTGCTGCTATTAAAGCTGTGTAGGGTGTATTTTTGCATTCCTGATAATGTGCTGTCAAAGCTTGCTTCATGCCAGGAATACCAATGAGGAAAGGGAGCGGGGCCTGCCGGGCTGAAAGAAGAATCACGGGGCGCGTTTGGCACGCGGAGCAGAGGAGGGACGAGGTGGGCAGCGGGGGAGGTGGGCTGAGAGCAGCCCTGAGAGCAGGACTTGGAGCTGCCAGGCAGCCTCCGCAAGCGAGCGTGCACACAGGGCTCTGATACCACAACACAGGGTCCCCTGGCACTGCTTGGGGACTGGAAAGGGAAGGACGTCTTGTTAATTACTTGTCCAGTTACCCTCATGGTGCGGAAAGCCACAGAAGTCTCCTTGTGACCTTCCTATATTTCAAGAGCACACTGAAGGTGGTTTATTGTGGGTGAGGATTGACTGCTTTTTTAAGCAAGGGAGAGCAAGAACAGTGTCTGATTGCTTTGTGTTTTAACCCTTTCATCTGCTTCTGCCAATGGTTGCTGCATGTAGCAGGCTTGCCTCTCTGTGTGCTCACAAGCACATGTGTGAGTACATGTAAAAATGCACAAGCCATATATTATCCACCAGATATAAAAGTCTATATGCTGAGAACTCTAGAGAGTTGTGTAGCACTTCTTTTGAGAAAACTTTCTTCCCCAGAAACCCAAGTTCAAAGTGCCACCAAGCAACTGTATGACTGTATTGTGCCAGCCTGGTTGTACTATGCGCATTCAGTGCAGATGGGAAGAGCTGAAGATCTGCTGTTACTCTGATGGGAGGTGTTGAATGGCCAAATAAAACCTGATTTTCCATTTTGCTGTGAAGCACTCATGAGTGAACAAAAAGGTGCTGCTGTTCAAGCATCTTTTGGAATTGGGCGACTCTTACCGCTCTGTGCTGTTTTGAAATAGCTGCATGGTGTGCTGGGTGGATACTCCACCACACAGTGCTTTACCACAAGCATTTATATGTTCTACAATGTTCCTTGCAATGTATTGTCAGCTGCATTGTCTGAAGCAAGTGAGATCTGGAGGGCATGAGATGCTGTCCAATACAATCCCTTGATTACTTTCTTGCTAACTCCAAAGTGCCAAGGTTTGGGGACCCAGTATTTTCTGCCAGCTCCTGAGAGTAAGGGCATCTCAAGTCTCTCAGTGCATGGTGATTGCAATGGGAAACCTATTCCAGTTCAATCTGGCAGGCGTGCAGCTTTGAGTGGCTTTGGATGAGTGAAGAAACAGCCCCTGGCATAATTGCTGTACTGCTGTGGGGATGCTGTAAAAGGAGAAAATGAAGGAAGTCAGGCAATTAATTCAGACTCTTATTTTCCTGGACTGACTGCTGCTTCTGGAAGTCAACAACGGAGAACTGGGGTGATGTACACTTGGGTGAGCGATCCTCCTCCAGTGCAGTTTTGACAGTGAAATATGGCCATGCTCTCTTCTGGATCCCATCATCCTTTGTCCCTTTTCAGATAGTCTCTGATACTGCAAGTGTAGAGGAGGTGGCTTTGCCACCTGGGCAGGTTCTAGGGAGGCAGTGGAGTTCCCCAGCACAAAGGGAACTCTTCCAGGCTACTGCTGAGGTTGAGCAGTTACAATGATAAAGACGCCTCAATATTGCAAGAAGGCTGTAGAGGTACCGTGGACAAGGAGATCACAGCAGCATCATATCCTATCACCCAGCACAGGTTGTCTTAAGCAGGCAACAGCCCAAGTCAATGAGTACCTACAATGCCTGTGTCATGCGGATACAGATTCACCAGGCTGGCCATTCTGCAGTGGCAGAGCTACTTCTGGTATCCCGAGATTACTTTCTCCCACGCTCTTAGCACTGAGGACAGTATGCCATGCACAGACTATGGTCCAGATTTGATCTGGCCTCGCACTTTCAAAGGGGTGGGTTGAAACCTGAAAGAAAGGATGGGTGTGCTGGCTGCAGTGGAATAAAACCAGAGACCTAAGAATGGTGTGACTCAAAGAGCCAGAGGAAATTTCGAATATATTCAGTCCAGAAGCAGTGCCAAATGTGCAGATAAGTTGAAACACAGAGTATTTTCAGCTTGATGCTCCTTGCGCTGTGAGGATTGGTTGCTTTGGGAACCTGAAGAGTTGAGCTTTCCTGTAAACCACAGATGTCATCTGTAGTGCTGTAACTCAGGAGACACCTAGGGCTGGCTGAGGTCTGCAGGGTAATTGGACTCAGAGAGGAGTTCACCCACTACAGCTGCACCAGACAGTGCACGTTGATTTCACAGCCAGATGGTGCAGTCAGGTCATGCAACCGCTCTCTCAGAGACAAGAGAAACAATAAATCAGTAAATGACCTAGGGTTTCCTACAGGAATTGGAGAGTTGTCATCTTGGGACCCCAGTAAATCTGTATTTGCTGGTCAAAGATGGATCTCCAATGTCAGTCTGGGCAAGAGTCTGGAGATTGCTCAGTTTTTTCTTAAAGCCTTGAGTGCTAATTTCTTCCTCTTTCCCCCCACAATCGTACTCTTTTTTTTTTTTTTTTTTTTTTTTTTAAGTTCAAAACAGTCTAGAACTAAACCCCATGTTATAACGGTTAGTCATCTGAAAGTGTGGAGCCAGCTGCTAAAATAGCAGAACTGAAGTGCAGAATAAAAAGTGAGACAGTGATTAAGACTGATTTCCTGTTGCAGCGTCATATGGTTCACTCTGGCTAGAGACGTTGGGCCATTGATACCAGCAGTGTGAAACGTTTCTAAGTATTGGCCTTGGGCTGATTGAATCAATCTTATACTATCCTACGCACTTAGTTATTTGAGTACTTTGTAGCCATTGCTGAGTGTGCTGTTCTGTGCCCAAAGAAGTGATGATGATCCCATCCTATAAAGGCTGAAAGTATAGCATGGCCATGCAGAATATACCTGTCTGAGTCTGGATTAGAACCGGGTGTGTTGAAATCAAGCCAACCACAGAGCCCACTGAAGTTTGTTGCTGAGTTGTATCTGGACTTGCTGAAGGAGATGGTGCACAGGATTTCAGGACATTGATCCTCTGCATTTTCTACCTGGCTCTGTCAAAAAATTGATTTAAGCCCTCTGTGTAGCACTGCACAGGAAGAGAATGCAAAAGGGAGAAACTGCTGCTGAAGTAATGGTCAACCTCCCTAGGTGATGATGTTTGCTCTGAAGGCATGTGGTTTGTCTCCTGTCCATAGAGTTTGGTCTTTTTGGTCCCTAGATATCCTGAATGGGCACATATTTCAGAAGTTGCTTGACTTATCTTTTTATTTCAATTATCCCAGAAATTTGTGGAGAAAAAAGAGCTGAGAGCAAAGGAGAGGTTGAGCTAATTGCTGTTCCTCTAAGATCATTATTATTCAATACATTTTTGTTGGTGCCATAACCAGCTTCTGTTTTTTTTTTTTTTTTATTTCACGCTGGAATTGCAAATCACTGCTGTCGTGTGTGTGCTGTAGCAGCTGTTTGGCGCATGCTGTAGACCAAGTTTGAACCTTGGCATGTGTCAGCAGTCCATTTACAGCACTTCTAATGGCAGCAGTGACACAGCTCAGGGACGGGAGTTTCCTGTGCTAGCTTGCCCATCAGAGAAGGCCTGTTGCATAACCCTGTCATGTACGTCTGCTGAAAGGTCAGAGCCACGGCTGCAATGGTGTTTGCTGTGCACTTTACGGCGACCACTTGGGTTATCTTGGCAGAGAAGCAGCTAAATGAGCTACTATTGCAGGCTATGGTAGATAGAGGAAAGGAGTGGAATGGAGAGAAGCAGGAATCCCGTTGTCTGGGTGCAAAGCATGTGGAATTGGTTCCTTCCACTTTTATGATAGGTGCCATAGCTTCTTCCCCTCTCTGTGCCCATCACTTCACATTGGACACTGTGGGTTGGGTTGCCATGAGGCAGCTGCTGGGCTGCAATGTTAAAGCTCTCAGAACTTGCACCAGCAGGCTTGTTCTCTGCTGTGGTTCCTCTGCTATCATGTGGCCCAAGAAACGCCTGCCATGCAGGAATAAATCAAAAACGCTGGCATGTCCCCTGCAAGGGGGGAACAAGGAGACATTTGTGAGTGTGGGGAGAAGCAGATCAAGAGCTTTTTCAAGTCCACCTCTATAATTTCACTCACCCTCCAGATATGTCCAGCCTGAGAAGGGGCAGGAGAGACACTCGTCTTCTCTGATAGCACTAAAGGCTTTTTGTGAACTTTTGTACCCCTCAGCAAAACACCTACCATTTCTTTCTGAGTTTGAAAATCAGAGGAGCTCCCTCATGAACCCAGGTGCTGAAACCACCGGATTCCCTTTCTGTTCTTTGCTGCATAAAGGACAGTTACCACTGAATTCAGCAGCTTACCACTGCCTGAAGTTCAATGCCTCACGTTGCTGGGCCATTCTTGCCCCTCATCTCTCTCAGCTATCAAAGTCACAAGCTTCACCTCCCAGACAAGCTTCAACTTTGCATCTGCACAGCACTTGCATGAAAGGCACTCAGCTTGGACAGAATTTTGTGCTTACAGATGCTGTGTTTGTGGGACTTGTGACCATACATAAATACTGTCTGCATCTCAAAAGCCATATCGCACCTAGCAAAGAGTAGAATACTGCCATTTTCGATCAGAAGCATATAGTGAATTTTCTTCTGAGGGCAGAATCTGGGCATTGGACAGTAATTGTGCTGATCATAACTCATCAGTAGTTATTAGAGAAATGTGTTCTGCATTTTTCACAGAGCAGGCCAACATGCAGGAAAGGGTTTGGTTGTGGTGGTGTCACTGAAGATGTGCTGATTGACAGAAGCCAAGGTAATTTCCCTAAACTGGAATCATCTACTCCCATTTCTTTCCTCTAATCCAAGAGTATTTCTCTACCTGAGCACAGCCTGAGGTATGGGTGTTCCAGGCGGAACAAAAAAGGGGGAAGAAGGGGGAGATCCCTCTGATCATGACAGAACATGGCACATCATCATGACTATGGAGCAGGAGGAACCATTGCTGTCTGGTTACAGAGCAATGACTTCTTGCCTTCCCAAAGAGAGTCTTGTAACATCCACTGCCATGAGGGAGAGTGATATTTTACACTCTTCCTGTGCCTTTCATCCCAGAGGAGTTCAAAGTGCTTTTCAGCCTGCTTTCATACTGCTGAGGAAAGGATGATCAAGAGGTTTTGTGCAGAATGCTCTTCCCTGATAGAGCAGCAGCAGCTACCACTGCAGCTGCGGCATTGCCAGTGCAGGAATAACTTCCAATCGCTCTTGAAATGAGCTGCTTCTACTGATGAGCAAAACAGCCATCAAGCAACATGCTGCCATTCTCCGAGTCAGAAGGAAGCTGCCCAGGATTATTTTTAGTATTTTAGGAATGGTTTCTGGGGGCTTGGGTTAAAGGAGAGGAAATAGCAGAGATACCAAAAGGTAAACAACTGTTTTTAGAGTAGAGAGTCCAAGGATGTCTTAGAGGTGGTAGCAGATAACGGGCTGCATGGTGCAAAATGCTGTCATTTTTGCCAGAGAGATCTTGCATATCCAACAAAGGAGGAAACAACACTTAAACATAGCCTTGATCTGGTGACACCTGAAGTATTTTAGAGTTCTGGTTCCCCGGTCCAGGAAGGATATGGAAGAACTAGAGGATATGAAAAAAACAACAAATGTGCTGCAAGGATCAGAGGATGTGACAGGTGTGTTCTTCTAGGGCAATCCAAATGTCTTTAATTAAACTGCCGCAACCACAAATAGCCATTTTGCTGGGAAGTTTTGAATCATGGCATAGAAAACGTAACAGGCAGTGACACAGTCCTGCCCTCACGTTGGTGGGCTAAGGAAGGAGAGGAAGGATGAGAACAACTTGTTTCAGAAGCAGCATTGGCTGCTGTGAAGAGGCAGAGCAGATCAGACACAGAGGGTCCTGGTGTGTGCGTTTCCATCAGCCAGGTGCATGCAGAGGTGCTCAGGACCCGTTGTGTAGGACCTGGCTTGGGCAGTCTCTGTGAGGCTGGTGGGACTGCCCGGTGCTTTCTTGCTTTGCTCAGCCAAATGCTCTTGCCTTGAACTGTGTCCAGCACAGCCTAGGTGCTGCAGGCCATGCTTTGATGTACGTTTCTTTCTGCAGTCCAAGGCCTTGGCTTACCCATCCCTGCCTCTCATACTTGCCCCTTGCCATGGTTATTTGTGAGAGCTGAACCAGGGAATTGATCCAGCTTTTAAATAATCTACTGTGAAGGCATGCCCGAGCAATGGCTCTTCTTCTGTACTGGTTAACTCTGCGCTGTGTTTGGAGGTGTTGAGAGAGGTGTGAGAGCCAGGGAACCAAAGGAGGTGTTCATGTAAGGTGTGAGCTTGTCCTGCCACCAAAGAAGCCTGTGTTAAGCCAGGCATCAAGTCCCTGGGGCTGCCTCCAAGAGAGGATGCTGTTAGGAGGAGGAGATGGGGCAGGCACGCGGTTTACATATGCACGCTTGCCGAGCAGGCATCAAGAACAGCAAATGTCGACAGCAGAGCCAAAAGTCCATTGGCTTGTGTTTAACTCTGTTTACAATGCTTATGAGTAGACAGAAAAGGTCATTTTATTTGGTGGAGAGGAGAGGAGAAAAAGGGCATAAACATTGAAACCACGTGGGCTTGTCACGTTCCCTCAAGAAACAGCATCTCTGCAATGATGGGTAAGCAACAAGGAAATAACTGAGAGATGAAAACCAGCTTGCCCCTTAGCAACCCTCTCTCTTCATCTCTCCTCTTGTGTATCTCTTTGCTGCCAAGAATAGGGAATAAAACAACCAGGAAAAAAAATAAAAAGGGGGGGTGGAAAAAAGCAGTGAGATGGGTTTTGAATACATGCCAAGGTTGATTTAATTAGATGTATTGAATTCGTTAACTTTTGAACGACGTGTCTGCTGCGCAGCACAAATTATAAGTTGCGAGCGGCGACGGCAGCACAGTACTAACCTGCCAAAAGGTTCAGCAAAGCAGAAAGATTGACCTACTTTTATCAGATCTGAAGGGAGCGCAGATGAACGCCTTCCTCGCGCCGTCGCTGAGCTTCCTCTCTATCTCCCTGCTCTCCGGAGCACTGCCTCCACCATGAATCTTTCCTTAGAAAGGGGAGCTCTCCTCCTTCACTTGGGGAGGTCATGGTGTCCTGCAGTAGCACTTGAGCTTGTGCACAAATACACAGCTGTGTATGTTTCTGTTACCCATGCAAGACAGATTGCTCTGTGTGAGGGCTCTTGCCTTATGTAGGGAATGCTGGCTCCTGTCTAACACTGATTTTATGTTTTTCACTGATTGCATCCTTTAAAAATACTCTGGTATTCTCTGGTAATACACCTAAATACTGTTACAGCTTATAAAGGTGACAAAATCACCCATGGGGACTACCAGGGCAAACTACAGCAATTGCTTTCAGCTGTAGAGGTGTCTCTCCTTTCCTTTTTGGTGTGTGTCCATGTGTGGTTTCAGCTGAGTCTTGTCTTGGAATTGTGCATCTCTGAAAGATGATCAGCAGCATCTCTGGCAGAAGATCTGGCTTCTTTGGAGTTTTGTCCTTTGTGCAACCTGTTATGCTGCACAAGACACTTTGCTGCTCTGCCTCCTCTCCTCTGCTGCTCTCTCTCCTCTTGCCTTGCCTGTGCAGCTTGTGAGCCCTTCTGAACCAGGAATGCTCCACATCACACCTTGCTGCAAGCCCTTGCCTCAGTCGAACACAGATTACATCTGTAAAGAATTTATCAGGATGAGGGAAGAGGCGTATAAAAAAATTCCAACTAAATTTCATAGAGGTTATCAGAAGGAATCACCCTGTTTCTGCTCCCAGCCTCACTGTATTGTTTGTAGTACTCCTGTGCAGATTTGTGCCAAAGACCTAAGGTTCTCCTTGCAGATAGCAATCACAGTTTCCTTGTGTGGGACCTCCCAGACAGGTAGTCTCACAGCCAGACTTGAACAACAGAATTGCATCCAGATGTTCTGCCTCCCGTACCAGTCACGAGTCTAACTCCTTCCATTCATTTGCAGGTCTTTTATTCAAAGGCATTATTCATTAGTATTGCTGAAAAAAAATGCCCTATAGAGTGGAAAACATCCATCAGGTTGTGCAGAGTGAACATTGATTTCCCAAGCTACCAATATGACAGAACTAGTTCTGTGGTAGTGAATGTTTGTCAAGATCCTCAGAGAAATCAAGAGACCAACGGAGAAGTCTGAGAAGTACTAGAGAGTATTAGAGGTACTAGAGTACTCTAGAGTACTAGAGTACTAGAGGTGCTGTATGAAACTGTGAGCTAAGTTGGTTGAAGATCTTTGTGTGATTAATTTAGGTTCTTATGCATGAGTTCTATGCATAAGAGGGAAGTTGTCTGGTTTGACATACCAGCATGCCCCAGTTTGCATTACTGGTATCAACCCTATCATGATACCAGTGCTGCCTCATGAATTGTAAAGCTGATCACCTAACATGACTGGGAACTTGCATGTATCAGTTGGGAAGCTGAGATGAAGCAGTGTTCGGGAATTTGTATGAGGTCACATACAGGACACAACTAAGCCGTTTCCCACCGACAAAGTACTGGGCTTTTCCTCTTACTGACACTAGCATGGTGTCTTCTCCTGAACCTGCAGCACCCCTCAAGTATTTGAGAGGGAGAGATAAAGGAAGAAATATTATCATGGAAGAAGATAGATAGGACAGATGGAAAGAGCTATCTGCTTCTGCAGAGAGGACTTCTCTGCATAGTTTTGAGGCTGCTTTGAGGATTCATGATTCAGCTTTCAGGTTGGTTGTTGATAGTTAGTATGTTTTCATTTTGACTTCATCTGTTGACAAGGCAGTAAGAGCCCTGAGAAGACTCGTATCTCTCCATCAGGTATGACTAATTTGTATTGGGACAGCTGTATGTGCGATAACAGTTCTGTTTTTCTCTAGAAGAGCTCCATTACAGACTGCCTGGTAGCCGAGCCCCATCAAGTGTTTTTGCAGGAGTTTTGCTGATTGTGCAGCCCAGATAACTTGTGAGTGAGCAAACATGGAAAGCTTTGAGTATTCAACCCAGTATGTGAGACACTCAAAAACCAGAATCAGACTTGTCTTATCGCTTGTCTGAACCAAGCTTTTAACCGTACGTTGTCCGTGCTCTTCAGGAAACAATCTAACCTGAGACCCATGACCTTGCAATGAAGTGCTGTCTTTTAGGGAAAGCTACTAGGAGCTCTGTGAAATGACAGGCCCAAGTCTAGATGCTGGCACTTAGTGCTACCTCTGCAGTTCACTGTTCCGCTCTGTTCTCCCCATTTTTGCTTTGGAGATCCAAAGTCCATCCATACAAAATGCATTGTACAAAGGCAGAAAGTGTGATTTTACTTAGTCAAGTGCTCAAAAAACAATCTCTCCCAGAAAAGCTTTACACGTGGCAGAAGTGGTAAAAGTCCTCTGTGGAAGTTCTCTCCTGTTAGGTCCTGTTTATGCAGGAACTCATAACTTTTCTTTTTGATGCAACCTGAGAGCTGAATTTAAGCTTACTATAATTAAATAGTTTGGCCTCCTGCCTTCCAAGGTAACACTTCTATGTTAGACAGAAAGATGTGCTGCTCTCTGAACAAGTGTGTCAGTACAGATGTGCAGATGACTTCAAGACACCACTTCAACTGGTCAAATTTCCTTATGCAGAAAGGGCTTCAATTTGCAACTCTTTCGCTTGGCAGGGTTTAATCTTTCTCTTGATTATAATGTAAACCTCTGTACAAGAGGCTGCACACATTTAAAAGATTGCATGTATTTGATGGAGATCATTATTTCCTCCTCGAGGAGGTTTGTAGCTCTCTGGAAGTTGAAAGCCCACATGTGGGCAATCCATCAAGCATGTGGAGATACCAGAGAACTTAATATCATTATGCCCCTTTTTCATGAGAAGAAATGATAAGTTTTCCTGCTTCCAGCTAGATACCCCTTTTGATTTAGGAATAGAAGACTACTTCCATTACAATACTGGAGCTGGACTGTAATTTATAACTGAATGTTAGAGGAGTTAGTCAGTAGAAAGTCAGAAGCCTTCAGGGTAATTCACCAGGAGGTAGTCAGTGCTAACATGCTGAGGATGGTGAGTTCCCACGGTAAATTCACCAAAGGACAATTTCAATTTTCTTCTCTCCTTGTTACATTGGCTTTCTTCTTTGTTCATAGAGGACTGGAATTATCTAAGGAGCTGTAGGCCCTCGGCACCTGAACAGAGAGGGAAAACTCAAGACGTAAACTTGGAGCAGATCATGCCATGGCAGCTGTACATATAAATAAGGAAACTGAACTTCTGAAAGTGTGAGAAACCTCTAAGACACTGGAAGAGGGTGCTTGAAATTACGGCCTTGCTCTGCGCAGGGTGAGTTTGCCACAGATGAGGCACTCCTTGTAGGGGTTATTTAATGTATGTGTGGCTTTTTAAATAAGGATGCATCAACTTGACGTGATTTAACCAGCTCCAATGTCCTTTGACTACAAAAATCTTTCCTTTTCCATTCTCTTGAACTCCTCAGGAACCTTCAAAAATTCTATTTAAAATCATGAAAAGTACAAAAGAGGAACTGACCAATAAAGTCCTTCTAGTGGTTCCAGTGGTTTCAAATTTGAGAAATTCATACAGCAGGTGCTGGTGCTTACTGCTTTGTAGCAGAGCTGCCTGAAGGAGCCTGTACCTTGTGTTTCTGTGACTCTATTTTAGCCTAAACTATCTATGAAGATGGGGTAGTGGTAGTTCAACCCCTTGGACATGGGAGTGCCAGGGCATGGGCACACATGCCCATTTTCTGTACCATCTTCCAGCTGAGTTCGCTCAGGTAGATATTGCAACAACAGGATCTAGCACAACTTGTGTGTCAGAGCCTGATCCTGTCCTTTGTTCAGCTCTTTTTGTTCAGACACATCGGCAGCATTCTGGGAGGGAACATGTGAGGTCATTTGCCATATGTGCTGCCACCACGGAGGGCTGCAGCAGGAAAGACCTGTCACTGGTCAGAGTAATTCTCCTTACTCCTGTTGGCTGCACTCTGATGTACTGAAGGAAGAAAAGAAGACACGTTGTCTGCTAATTATGACCTAAAAATGATGGCTGTGCAAAGTCCATCCTTGTTTTGACTCCAGGGAGCTACTGCACACAACGCCCTCACAGATTTTCCTTAACAGGCTCCTTTTCACTTTTTCCAGGGACTTGCACTGTACTTTATTTCAGACGGGTCCAGTGAATTAACATATTGTTGCTTCTGCTGGGGTAATTGGCTGCCCAGGTTCTGCTCTGTTTCTGCACAAGTCTTCCCTGCTTCCAAAGCAGAAAGCATCCTTTACCTCCACCAAACAAAGCTGCAAAGTATTACCCCGAGACCTTGCTCAAAGGAAGAGGGAATGGGAGGGTGGAAAGAGGAGGGGGACCTTGTTTTCAAAAGCGTGTCTGGCTTCAAGGCCTCACCTATCAAAGAGGAGGAGGTAGAATTTTTCTTCTTTTTTTTTTTTTTTGTATTTTTTTTTTTTAGCTTGAGCCATGACTTCCCTTGCTGATTTATACAGTCTCTGATATGGATGCAGTTGCAGAAATTTAGATCAACAGAAGCCATTGCAGTGGCTCAAAGTCTAGATAACTGTTTGAAATTAGCCAGCCTGTGTTAGACAGGGGTTTCAGCAGAAGCTGAAACTCAATGATCCAATTCTCTTTTCTGTACTAAAAATAAAAATCTATGAATAGATAGGCATAAAAAATGGTTACTGGCCTTACTTCCAAGTATAAAAAAGCCCACATATGGATAAACTCTTAGAATTCTCTACAGCCCTGTGAAAGTAGACCACATTTTGAAACATGTTAGCAAGTTTATTTTCAAAGTTGGACCAATTTCTTAGAGTCCATGGAGTTTTACACTTTTAAAAGATGTTATTTGGTCATGACGGACTTCTGGTAGGGAGCTGGCATCCCCTTAGGCTTAGGTCTCAAAAAAGAAATGTGGTTATGTGCAATGTCAGGAGGTAGCTTTGTATCTTAACACACTTTGGCTGTCAAACAGAGGCACGAAGAGGGCAGAGACTGTCAAGACACTGCGAGAAAGGGGAGGAGGTTCAGTGGCTCTGCTGCTGCCCTCTTCAATGACCTCAGGCAAGAAGATGGACATCCCCTTTTACATCTCCTCCTCTCCTGCTCAATTAATGCATGTGACAGTTGCCTCATTGTTTTTATGGATTTTTCTAAGAAGCAAGAATTCGGTAGCTATGTCCATTATGTCTCTTTTCATCTTCTTGGTTGTGACATTTCCTGTCTCTTAGCCACATAAATTGTTTTGACTGGAAGCAAAATGTTGCTCAAATGCCCTTTACAAAACAAAGGCTAGAGACTGGAGGAAAGCAATGCTGCCAGAGTCGCTGGTTCATCTTGAGCCAGAGCACTGCAACTTGTAGTTTTTTGGGAAAAAAAATTGAAGCACCTAGATCCTGTGCAATAGAGGCTGCAACCTTGGGCAGTACAGAGAGCCTTTATATAGTTTATGTTATACACTAGTCTTAGGAAATCCTGTTTGTTCTGTAAATATGTGTGTGTGTGGAGGAAGCAAGGAGGTATGATTGCTCTCCAACACTACTCTTATGTGTGCTACAGATGGACAGAATTTCCTAGGCCACTGATTCCCAAATTGCTTATTCCAAACTGAGATGGACAGTTCATACACAGATCGCTGTGGGACAGGAGGCATAAATGAGGTTTGTTATGTCCTAAGGGGAAGGTCTTATGGATTTTAGGGGCTGCCTTTTCAGTCTTCCAACGTTAAACTGGAGTTATTCTGAAAAGTTTATGGTTTACATCTAGAGAAGGTGAGGAAAGGGCGAAAAAGAACATTTGTTATGAGGCTTGATTCACTATCTGTAGTACAGCTGGGCTATCTTTATGCTGGGCCTGACCACAGATTTGTGATTTTTTTTTTTCTTTCTTGCTATATCACTTGGATAGTATCACATCACAGTCCTGAAACACTGGATTTTTCCAGTCCTTTCTTCAACAGCCTCAGGACTGGTGGCAGTTAGAAGGTGGATCATAGGATTATGGGATGACTGAGGTTGGAAGGGACCTCAGGAAGTCTCTACAATCTTCTCCTTTGAGCAAGGTCAACTATAAGATCAGGGTCAGCTATGAGATCAGACTAGGTTGCTCAGATTCTTGTTCAGTTGTGTCTTGAAAAGACTTCCAAGGATGGACAGTACACAACTTCATGGGGGAAAAGTGGGGGGAAAAAACTCACCTTTCCGTTGATGCCTACTGTCTCCTGCTGACATCCCATTTGCTGTCTTACTCCACAGAGTTGCTCCTTGCATAGTGAGTCACAGTCTAAATCACAGCAAGGGCTCTTCCTTGCCCACATGAGGACTTTCCATTTGTCCATGCTGAATTTCCTAGAGTTCCTGTTTGGCCATTCCTTCAGCCTTCCCTCAAGCAATGTGGCATTAGCTGAGCTGCTGGTTACTGGTCCAGTCTGTGCTTAGGTGCTCTTTTTAAAAGGACTGCCTCTGGAAAGCCTTAATATTTCTCACTGCCCTGGAGAGAAGTTGTGAGCGTGGAGAGAAGTTGTGAGCGTCCTAGTTTGACAAGGGCCTCTTCTTGCTTCAAATGAACTGGACTCCCAAAGGGAGAAGGTTTGGCCTTAATAGATAAAGAGCTGAAGTGCGTTCTGCAGAAAAAATGCAAAGAGGTGCAGTGGTATAATTATCAGAGTCTCAGTTACTCATCTGTAAAGCAAGTATTTACTTGCCACTGTGCTTTCAGTGGGGCTGTGACTGTTAAGGGCCATGAAGTGCTGAGATGCTGTAATAAGAATGCAAAGTATAATTTAACAAAATTGTCTTGCTATGCCGGCTGCACAAGAGGAAGCCCAACTCCAAGTAGCCATGTATACCATATTGAAACAAATGCACTGTGGTGTTATTTTACGCTGTCAACAGCTGATATACATAGGCTTGAAAAGGTATTGACAACCTATATTCTGT
>JAVCKT010024126.1:0-14172 GCA_032273925.1 Rhynchotus rufescens
AGCTTGTCCCCTTCCTCCCTGCATTCTCCCTTCCTGAACTTATACATATTAATCATATCCCCTCTCAGCCTTCTCTTTTCCAGGGAAAACAGGCCCAGCTCAGTCTGTCTCTCTTCATACGAGAGATCTTCCATTCCCTTAATCATCTTAGTTGCTTAGTTGCTAAACTAAGCTTAGTTGCTTAGTTTTCTGTGCCTAATATAGTGATTATCCATTGTCCTACAAGAAAAAAGGAGGCACACTGTAACCTAACCTAGGCTGGAAAGCCTAGACACTCTGCCTACCCTCTGAACACAAGAGCCCAGAACCTGCATACCAGGCCCTGTAGACTCTAAATCCTTTGTATGGTTTAGTGCCAGGATGCATGAGTACAGCTCATCCACGTTACACTCCCCGTTTTGCAGACTGCATACATTTCCCACACTCCTGTTCTCAGCACAGCTTTAACGTAGGAAAGGGTCTCACCTGCCCTTGTGAGGGAGCTCCACTTCTGTAACATTATCTGCATATATGCAAAGCAAATAAAAATGAGCTTCGGTGGACAGCAGCTGACTGTATGCATAGCTGCATTAGTTCAGCAGGGATCACCTACTTGACTTTCAGCAACTAAAAACAGTCAGTTATCAGCATCTGAGCTAGAAGAACCACTCATTTAACTAGCCATTTCTAGCATTCCTGTTCTTTCTTAGCCGAGGCTAGGCATCATTGTGAAGCTATTATCCATATACAGCATTAGCCTTATATAATTTGCTAGACAATTTTTGAATATTTAAGGCTCACAACACTTCAAGTCCCAGAGCTGGGTTTTTTTTTCCTTCCTACAGTGAACTACACATCCATATATAGATACCTGAAATATCATGGGCAGACACAGGAATTAATCTGTCTCTTTCAGTCCCTTGAGCTAAGCAGTAACTCTGCTAGCTGTCAGGAAATAACAAGCTGCTCTGAAGCAAGGCAGTGATGACAAAGTCTGCGCCTTGCACCACTCAGAAAACCCAGAAGATACCCAAGAACTGGGAAGGAGAGCAGCACAACCTCTGTTGTACTCAAGAACTTCCCCTTAATTTTCTATTATCCCTGACTGCGGTACAACAGCAGGAGAGAAAGGATAAAAATATTTGTATCAAAGAATTTTCAGAAAGAGCATGTTATTGTTCTTGCTAAAGATCCTGAAAGCATTCTCCCTTCTTGTGCAGCGTTCAAGGATCTGTATGCCTACCACGTCCTGTGGACTTTTCCCTGACAGTAGCTTCCAGATGCAGCTTTTCCCGGCTTTTACAGTGTGGTAAAAGGCTGGTATATCTTCCAGGAGTTCTTACTAAATGGCTCTTGGTGGAATTAGTGTTTCTTTTACTCATATTAGAAGAGTTTCAGTGCTCATGTTTCACTAATTCCATATTATCTATAGAATTGCACTGCAATGTACTGTTCAACTATTTTCATAAAGTTATAGCTAGGAAAGATACCAGATGACTATATAGATTAAAAAGAACAACAACTCCACATAGGTAAAATCAAAATCTGACTTAAAAAACAGAGCCACTTAGATATTTTTCTTCTTAGACAAAGATATCACTCAGCATGATGCCCTATAAGAAGATGTTCTTGCTTTCATGTTAACTTTCTAAGCAACAAAATATAGATTGCATGGGTCAAAATCCTTCATTTCATCTTTTCTTATGTCTCTCTCTCTCATTTCATCTCATGCTGAGGCTTGGCACAGATTGTGCATTCTGCATTGTCGCACAGTAGGTGTTGAGATGGGACAGAGATCAATGACACTTGTTTACAAGGAATTTGAGAAGTAGATCAGGTCAGAGTGCAGTTTGTAGGGACTGGTATCTATAGAAATATCAAGCCAAAACAGGAAGTGACTTTGACATACCCAAAATCATAATTTAGTGCCACTGCTGAATGGCTAAAAAGAAAAGTAGGGGCATAAATAGTTCTTAAGACTCTTCAAGCTGAGGTGGACCAACTATTTCAAACACAATTGTTCAAGGGACTTTAAGAGGGAAAACATTGTATGGCAGCAGGGAGCAGTGACGAGGAAGACATTTTCAGCTCCTCCAGAATGGCCTGAGTGCTGCTTATCGGGTTTTATTTTTCCCCCTGCTTGGAAATAACAAGTACTACATGAACTATCCACTTGACTGCCTGTGTAATGGCAATGGTGGATTCCAGTTATACCCACTCTGCCACTATGGAGTGTATTTTTTCTATGTAAGTGTTTCCAAATGGATATTGGAAAAAAAAAAAAAAGAAAAAAAGAAAAAATCTCCAAAGGACCATGCAGAATATACAAAGAATAAGAGTTTGTATGTGTTTTAAATAAGATAAGGGCTAACTTTGAAGTCCCACCATATCAACAGACATCACAGAAATACGGACTTGTACGTCTGTCTAATCTATCCAGGATAACTAAGCATGCACTTAAAATATTCTAACAAAGCTTAGCATTAGCAAGGGATAATAATCAAGTTTTGCATCAGTTGCAAAAAGTGAAACTTCAGTGTGGAACTATGAGGGTGGCTTACATCAGCAGGTATTGTAGTGAGAAAAGAAATGGTAATTGTAATTTTAATATTCATGCTTCCTTTAAAGCAAAGAAACTGGGTAGAAGAAGACAAGTTCCACTGATCCTGTTAGTACAGCGTGGTTTGTGTTTAGATGTTTGGATCAACAGATTATTACATTTACTGGAGTCAGATTTCTGCACATCAATTAAAAAAGTAAAGCACACAGAACAAACTCCTGGGTCACCTGCTAGGAAACTGTGTTTCAGACAAAAAATGTATAAAAGATACTTTTCTATGTGGAATTTATGTTTCTAGTACTGCCTATAGATGTCTTTTCCCACCTTTTCTATTTTCTACAAATATTTTTTTCCTCAGAAAGAAGTGAGCCCGTTTATGAATTAGTTTCAAGTCTATCACATGAAATTAAACACCAGAATGCTCAGCAATTAGAAACTGCCTTGTCCTGGAAAATGGGATAATGAAAGAGTCCTTGAAATCAATGAAGGTTGAAGCTGCATGTTTATAGCAACATTTCTATAAACCCAAGATAAGATGCTGATTAGGATATTGTATCAGCTACATAACAATTAAAAGTTATATTTAATCCTGCAGGAAGAGTTTATTTTGAGCAATGCATGACCTTAAAAATATACTGGCAAGTAAATCCCTTAACTTGATGCCAAAGATAACAAATACTTACTTTTCTTACATTCACACACTTCTCACAGATACACATTCAGGGACCTTAATGACATACTAAGTGTGCCTCAAAATACATCTGTAGAAAATTGACAAGCCCAAGGTTTTTTCAATAGAAATGTGTAAAGGAACATTAGGTTTGTCTGCTAAAACACAGAAAAAAAAACATTCCCAATGTAATAGGTACAAATCATAGCTAGGTAGGCTTGAGAACTAATTATTTAAATTATTTAAATAAATATTACGTAAATAAATAAATAAATAGATCTGCCCTTGTTCTGTCTGGCTGAGATGCTACTTAACACCTTTTTTTTCCAATCAAGGATTATTTCAAAATTTAGAGGAATTTGGACAATCTCATCTTTAGCATCTGTTTCCATGAAACTTGATGTACATAGTCTCCAACAGTGCAAAAGTCTAGGCCAAGACTTCTATACTCTAGACCATCAGTAACAGGTCTTTCTTGCCAAAATAATAATTGCCCACACTAGCTTTACACTTGTCATCTATATTCCAATAATGGGGCAATTAATTATTGCTGCAGACACGAAATAAAATATAGTAACAAGGAATTAAAGAAAAAAAATAAGATTTTCATACATTGCTTCTCAGACTTATGGCCTTTGTGCAGTGAGTAAGAATTTGGGATGCATAGTAACTTTTTCTCTATCTCCATTTTGATGGCAAAGAAAAGGAAAAAGATAAAGTCATGACTCCACATGTCTTCTGTCCATTGGAAAAGGACAGAACACAACAAAAGACCAGGAACCTTTGCTTCTTGCATAAAGGAAAGATTGCCCTGTCATGATCCAATGCCTTTCCAAATTCCTTAAGATTATTTGTTTCATATTTGGGGCAGTTACTAAGAGAAGGAAGGGGAAAATGTTGATACTTTGTTAATTTTGTTAAAAACTAGCTTCCATCACTACCCATCCTAGGGCGTAGACACAAAAGGAAAATTGCCCAAAACAAGGAGAAATTCAGATCTCCTCAAATAGCAATATTCAGAATAGGGGATGCTAGAAAGAAAACACATTATCTCTTAATTTCATCTGTTTGAGACATTGAAAGGATTCTGTATCTACAGCTTTTGAATACGAAATGAAAAAATATTTCCTGAGATGCTTCAAACTTCCAAGATTTTATCTGAGGACAGGCCTGAGCCTTACCCAGGTACTCCAAAGAATATCGGTTTTTTTTTTTTCCCCCAACAGTTTACCTTCATTTACTACAGATAATAGGAGAATTACAGGAGAATTAGCAGTACACTTGAGGACCTTTTTTTTTTTTGTTTACATAGCTATATTCTCCACTATGCATAAAAATAAGATATAAAAGCTTATAAGCTTATCAACATCACTTGTCCACCAGCTTCAGCAAAAGGACAATTCTATTCTAAATTACTCTGAAAGCAATTAATCTGATTGTATGAAGAGTCCATTATTTGTACAGTTGAACATACAAGACTATTCATATGCTCAGACTAAAGCACATACTTTTCTGAAGCAAAAGCTGACTTGAACTCCTTATCTGGCTTTTACTTTTTTTTTCCAAAACAATCTTCCCAAGGTTTTACTGGTGCAGGAAATGGTCCTTATGAAGAAATGAAGAATGCTGCTTTCCAGTAATCACATATTACTTTTTATTATTCTTTTTACAGTGCTAAACACAAATCTCATTTTGAGGGTCTCAATTTTTTTTTTTCATGTCAGATCTCAAAGAGATAATAGCTTTTCAGATTAAAAAAAGAATACTTGCCAGTTATAACCATATCAATTCCATATTTTCCCGAATGATTGATTTTTTTTGTAGTTTTCTACATCAGAAACCAACATAACTAGATAAGAAAAAAAACCCAAAAATTCTGAAATAAGTTTTCTCCATGACATAATTGCATTATTTTTCCTGCCCTATATCTTTTGTTGCCTTTTAGTATTAAGGACACAATTTCTGCAGACAAGGATATGGAACTAACCTGTGATGCCGGCAGATTTTTGTTGGTACCTGGGTATGACTTCACTGCACCGAGGGGTCATTTCTGAATCCTCTGCAGTCATTCTTCTAAGCATCCTACCAGATCTGCCCACTATCTGACATTAGGAAGGCTCCAAGATTTTTATGCTATACATAGATAGACAGAAATTATTCTTAACCTTTTTTCCCCATGTACTCATAGTATTGGGAAGTTCTGAAACATGCAAATATGATGTTTGAGCTCTGCTTTCAAAAGAACTGAATTTGCTAACAGAACTAATTGGCTGTTTAGTTTATAATCATGCTTTCACACACAGCTGTTTGTCTCAGACCCTCCTTTGATTTGATCTCTCAAGCAATAAGCTTCTCCAAAAGGGCACGAACATCTCCACATTTACTAGAGTAAGAGGAAACTATTCACACAAGCAGCATCTAACACAATATAAGCTTGCACTATGATTTATCCACTTGTGCACTTGCAATTAAAACTTAAATGCACATGTGGAATGTTTAGAAAGATCAGATTTATTTAAAATCTGTTGCATATTATTTATACTTTGGGGAAGGGAAGTTCTAGTACTGTTCAGGAGCTACAAGCAATGGTGTTTTTAGCAACAAGATATATTTTCCTGGAAAAAAAATATTCTCTGAAGAGTGTAATTTTAGTCACTAAAATCAAATCTACACTCCATTATATCCCATTATATCCACACAGTGCTGCCAGAATGTACTAAAGAGGAAGATGAGTTGTAAATTCTTCTGAGAAGTCACGGCACACCATGGATCCTTCTTTACTTTAGTTCCATTTTGTCTTTAGATTTAGTCCCCATAAGAATCCACCACTGCAGAACCTGATCCTTTATTTTGTGCTTAAGGCTCCATGCAGCTTCTAAAGCTACTTCCCCGATCTGTGCGATCAGGAATCCATCTTCACGCGTATTTCCAAGGCTACAACTCACTTCCATCACTGAAACGCAACTCGTACTATGCAACATGCCACCCTTCCAAGAGGCTGGAAAACTATAAGGACCACAGCTTTGATCCCCAAGAGTCCATATAGGTGATGACGGGCCAGCAGGGCCTGGCTCCCGGCAGGCAGGAGCACCCCCGGGAGGCTGGGGAATGCATTTCGATGGCACCCTTGCACAACACTGGGGCAAGACCAGAGTATCCGCTGGGCAGCCTGCCCCCTTTTCACCCGCTTTGCTTGTGCTCCCTGCGCCAGCTACCCCCAGTGCTCCCCAGGAGGGCAGCAACACGCCGTGTTTCACAACATGGAGCCTTTGGGACAAGGCCGCACTCAGCGCTCGCTCACCGGCCATTTTGTGCCGGGAGCTGCCGGTGGCTACGCGCTGGATCTGCCCTCGAGGCACCTCATGAAGGGGCTTGGGGAGCAAGGAAGGGGCTAAAGGAGCCAAGCAAAAGCGCTCCTTAGAGGAGTCACTTTCAGGCCGAGAGGCCGCTGTTGGGGCCGTTGTAGCCGTTACGGACATTAACTGCAGGAGCCGTTGCAGGGCGCATGGTGCGTTTCCTTTCTGGAGTCATTTCTGGAGTTATTTCACCATCCTGATGGTTTAAAAACAAATAAATAAATAACCCTGCTTCACATTTGCACATAGATGGATTTTGCTAATTAAATAGTGGAGCAAATCATTTCAGACGTAAACTTGGTGCAACTTCCAGCCCTGGAGCAAGTAAGCATTAAATTCGGCAACCAAGGGAAGGGTCAACAACCTCAAACACTGCAAATCCATAAATTACTGGACTTGTTAAATGAGAGCGCGCTGTAGACTTCATGACAAATGCTAGGTGCCAAGTCTTTGCAGCTCGGCACAACTCCTTGTTATTATGACGCATTTATGATTTTTAAGCCAGTACTCATCTCTGCTGCTAAAATAAGTGTAGCTCAACACTTGCAGCTAGGCTTGGGGAAGCTCCTCACTGTGTCTGCTTCCATGCCAGAAAGTGAATAACCAACCTTAATTTCGCAGACATACTGTGTGGAAGGTTATGTTGTTTAAACAACAGCTTTAGACCCAGACAGACAAAATCAAAACAAAATATATTTGTTTTTGCCTTTTTTTCCTCTTAGCCTAAGTAACTGGGTAATAATATTATGTATGAGCCGAAGCAGCAAAGTTTTTTTCTTTTTTTTTTTCTTGTATTTTTTTCTGTTTTTGTTGGGTGGTAAGTTGGCAGCATCGATTGTATTAGTGTTTCTGTCAACACCCACATCAAATATGTTTCTTGATGGAAGAAATCATATTCAACCTACTCTGGACATCTAAATATACATCTTTCATCACATGTAGTTTGAAAGTCAGCTACCACCTGGAGTCCTGTAGAGCTGACTTCATGAAAGGCTCAGAATAATTCTGTTCCAAATACCAAATTAAAAATTAGCAAAGGTATATTTAGGCAGAGCAGTCAGCAAATCACAGACACTTTCCTCTTTAGGTTCCATTTTTCTGCTCTTTAGTGTTAGAGCACATTCCTATAATCCAAATTTGATTTAGATACATCCTGTGCCTTTTTGATATTGCCTTAAGCTGTTTTTATTTCTCCATGTTTTACTTTTCTAGAATGTTGCATTGCAGACTTCTGCACTGTTCTCCATGACTTGTGAAATTTAGAAAGGGATTTTGAAAGGGTTTTCTGGGCCTCATCTCTACTGCCTGGGTAGCATGGGATTAGAGTTCTCGCTCAGGGTTAAATTTCCTGATGTTCATACTGCCTCTCCTTGAATTGCTTCATTCCAGGGACAAATAAACTGATGACAAATAAATTTGAGATGAGAGGCACTGCTTAACGAGGACACTCTGCCCCTCCAGACAGTGTGAATGTATTTGGATGCAGCTGGCTTTACAAACTCAAACTCAAGCACAGCTCCCAAACACTGTTTACTTCCAGCCATATGGTCTGTGCATAAAAGTATTCAGAAATGTAAATGCAGATCAGAAAACATGTGGGCTTCCTCTCTCCAGAAATCTAGACAACAAACTTAGAAGGAGATTTCTTATTAAGAAATTTTCAGTGCTGCTTTATTGTTGTTGCATGAAAAACTACAGGAGAAATCAATCTCATTTTTTCCCTTCCAGTTAAGACAGAAGTCAGTGACCATAATACATATGTTTACATTTAAAGTAATTCATAGTCTTTGGCATGATTCTTATTTCTTATTTTACTCAGAAGTTCTGACTTTTCCTGTTTTTCTTATCTTTCATTTTGACAACTGTAACATACATTTTACAGAAATAGTTCAAGCAATGTTTAGAGGGTTTTCCTTTTTTCCTTTTGGCAAATGGTTGTTGTGGCTTCTGCTTGATACAGTGTTATCTTCACTTTGAAGAATATATCTTTCTTTAAAGCACAACTATGGGTTTATGGATCTTCAAGCAAGAGAAACCATTATTAAAAAATCGTATTAACTCCCATGTAACGTATTAATTTGGCATTGAGATCAATAGCTCCAGTAAACTACACCTTTGCAGAAATAATCTGATTCAAAGACATTAAGCAACAGGGAAGTCACTTTATCCTTCTGTGAGTCAATCCAAGGAATGATTACTTGTGGTTTTAAAAGAATATTCAATAGCTCATATTTGAATATTGTGAGCTTCAGATTCTAGCAACTGCTCTTGTTTTGACTTTGAGTCTTTTATGAAATAACACTGTGGGTTCAAATTTATTTTTCTTTACAGAAGACGCATTTTTTTCTTTACTTTTCAGACACAGTTCTTTGGGTTTTAGAAAGTAGATCTTATCGAGAGAGGAAATGTGTTACCTCAACCCATTTCACTTACCTTCATTTGTGTAGGGCAATTAGTGCTATCATGGTAGAAACCCTACCATTTGCATGGAACAGTACCCAGAAACCATAAAAATGGAAGGAGTAAGTAGCAGGCAAAGTGTCTTCCTTGTTTATGTGTCTTCCACTAATTCATTTTAGAAACCATCTTTCCATAGCACCCTTAAAATAAAAAGCCCTAAAAACAAATGAAGTGAGTGGCTTTCCTGCATGACTAGTAGTCTGTTGTTAGCCAGGACACAAAGATGTTTCTGGCTTTACTCAGTTTTTGGGCCAGCGTCAAGTATCTGCTACTTACCATACTTCCACTTGCAATATTATTGATTATTGGTCTATGGCAGGATTCAGCTTTACTAGGTATGTCTTACATTTCTATAAGATTGAAAATAACAACTTAACTTTCCCCCAGTATTTTTCCAGTAATGAGTTACAGAATGAAGTTGTTCTAGTTAACTCAACTACACAAAGTAGACAAAAGTAGTACACCATCTGACATAAATTACTGATCTGCCAAGTTATATGTCACAATCTCAGTAAAATCACTCTGAGCGTCATATATACCAACGTAGCATTCTGAGGTATACTTTTTACAATTCTCAATAGACCGTTACTGATTTTTATTTCACTGTGTACAAGATTTCTGTTTCTTTGCAGATGCCTTTCATCCTTCAATCAGAGCAAGGATTTTATTTCATTTTTCTGATATTTATTTAACCACAATTAAAACCTTGAAAATTACTCACAGAGCAAAATATAGCTGCATTTGGGTTGTTTCCTGTTGATTTACTTTTTTGTTAGAGACAATACTATGTCTAAATTCTTTGATTCAGGCCAGACAAAGCCATGACAACATTGAAATTAAGACATAAATTCTGTTCTCATGAAACTACAATTCTATTAAAATTCTCTCTGAAGAGAGAAATTAAGCACATGCTTAACATTTAAATAGATTTATTTTGCAGAACTGAGATCTCAGTTCTCCTTAGTTATAATGCACAACCTAGTATAACTTTAAGAATCATTGTCAATGACCTAATGTAAAAATCAATAGTGAAACCTAATAGAAAGTGAGAATGTTTGAAGCTTAATTTTTCCTTTTGTTTGCTTTGAATGTAATTCAACTCTGCAGTACTGCTTTTCCTCAGTCCTCTACGCCTACTATATCATAATTATAAACTCACAACTTAGAACACTAATTAAGAACAGTCAAGGCAAGAATAGTGGATGGGTGGACACTGATAAAGTGTTGAAGCACCAGAGAGCAAAATAGTATGTGTTAAAAAAAAAAAAAAAAAAAAAAGAGAGAGAGAGAGAGAGGAGAGGAGGAAAAAGAAAAAATATGATGATATATTTCAGTAAGCAGAGGTATACTGAATATGAAATTCTTAGATGTATATGTATAGACTTCTCTGTTGGCACTGCACCGACTTTATCGTCATATGTTTATACACTAGATATGTTCCTTGACATTTACCCCATTTTATATAAACATTTAAGCAAAAAGTTAGCAAAGATTCTGAGCTGCCCCTATAAAAGTGTTGTAACATCAGTTATTGGAGAATAATAATGTATTAAAGTAACCCTGGACAAGGCTGCTTGCCTGCTAGATGGATGTTTGCAGTCCTAAGTGTAGGTCACAGGAAGTTTTTCAGGCATTTTAAATATGAATCTGCATCTCTCAGGGCAATATTACATAAGGACACAGCTTTGACTAGTTGCCTTAAAGAGAAATAATAGGCAGAGGGAACTGACTACAGTTTCTCTCTTTTAAGGACAAAAATCAAAATGATTGCAGATAGACAATATATCTTAATTGTTAATAATTCTGACAGAAAAAGTACTGTCTTCTACACTGCTTGTTCTGAAATTTTATTCACATACCGAACTACTTGTATTCAGGTAAGCTGATATACGAATATGGGATCAGACTGCTGGATCCTGTTGTTATTAATATTTGTAAATTAAAATAACAAAATTATGATGAAGAGCCGTGCAATCCTCCTCTCAGGAATTTTTTTTAAAAAAATTGATTATGTTTGATTTCAAGCCTTCCCTTAATCAGTTCAAAGTCCTATATCATACATCCTTGTAATCAGAAGATTTCAGTTCAGTCTTGGTTCCACATGATATTTAGAGAAGAGAAATGACCGTTTTCTTAAATTGCAAGTGCCTGGGAGAATATCTAAAAGCAGACACAACCATGTATGATGTAGAAACATGTTGACTGTTGTATGTCCACACTCAAGAAAGTCAGATGACAGGCAGTTAGAAATATCTGTAAATGCTCTGGAAGTCTCCAAAATAGTTTTGGAGTGACTCACAGATTTACTAGGCATAACTAGATGAAACAGCATTGAAACCACTGATACCGTTGAACATGTGGATTAGCATCTTCACTAAATGCTAGATTTGTCAGCTAATAGAGAGGCCTTCCATCATCTTCGCCAGCTATTTTTGTTGGAAGATTGATGAGTAAATTCCCTTTAGGGCAATGACACCTATAGGTTGACTGGAGTAATAGATCCTATTGGAGTCTATTCTAAATAAACAGTTCAGTAATAAGCTTCCCAAAGCAAACCAAACAGAAGAAACCATTGTAATGAAAATGTCAAAGAAAAGGTTTATGCAACCTTTTTACACACATACTGGGAATAGGCACTAGACACTAAGCCTTACCATGAAGAGTACATAAAGCAGATAGAAATTAGAAAAACAAACAAATTTGATTTACTCCTTAGATAAACTGTACCAAACAGAGTGGTGAGTTACACAACGATGAGAAAACGTATGACTCTGTAGTATTAGCAAACTCTTTGAGGGAGATACTGGAGAAATCTACTTGAAGTTAGATGTTTGGTTTTCAGGCTTAGTTGTGGATCAGATATTTTAATTCCTTGTCTTTAGATTATTCTTAGGCAACCACTGTGCAATGTGAAGAACATTTTTGATTGAGCATTTCGTGCTCTCGGGATGTGATGCTTCTTGGTTACATGCAAATATCTCAGAAAATGAGAATCCTCCTGCGTGTGTTCAATATCCCAAGTTTAATTGCTCTAATTATTCTGCAACCGCTCCTTAAAAAGGTCTGTTTTGACTAATGTTCATTGCCTGGCTCTGATGCCCATGGTATGAAATAACACAGTTGTCCCAAATATGAAAGAAATCCATAATGGAAGGTGAAGGAGATAACATACCCTCCATCAATTTAGCTGACAGGTTTCTACAATAACAGTCCAAGTCTAAGGGTCACCCTTCACCAGTGCTGAGACAGGAAATGACATCCAACAACTGCACGGGTATAAATTCATCCCAGAGAAGTGATTGACTTGTAACTGCACTTCCTCCCCTTTCACTTTTACCCTCCTTTCCTCATTTAAGAGTATACACTTTACTCAGAGGAAAGCACGTACAGAACTGATGTGTCCTCTGGCAGCTCTCAGTGTGGTGACTTCCTCTCACAGCTGGGACAGCAGCAGCTTTGCAGCTATCATGTGCCAAAGCTTCTCCTTCCTTTCTCCCTTCTACCTTTTTCTCTGAGATTTTGGGTGTGACTCTGGGTAGCTGCAGGAAAAGTGAAGCATCCCACCACATAGCTTTGCTGTTAACTACAATTCTTTCATCCAGATTTCTTCAAACATGCAAGTAAAGTAGAATAATTGGGAATGAGGAGCCTTCCTCTTTTTTTTTTTTTTTTTCTTATTTTTCCCTCTGTCTCCACTGTGCTTTATTGATAGGTGAAAGGCTAATTCAATCTCAAGTGTCCCACATCCACTCCAACTGTTCCATTTCAATAAATAACCTTGCTGTGAATACATTTAATTAGTGATTTGCTACATGGAATTGCATAGTTATAATATGGTAGGCGTGAAGATCCATTGAAATAGTATGAAAAAAGCATAATTATTTTCAAAAGCTCTGTTGGAATAATGCAGGTAAAAAATTCCCTGCTGGTGTCTGTTTTCTGTATCCAAGGTATCATTAGCACTTCACATTTTCTCTGCATTTATGAAAGGTTAGATGCTTGGACTTCAGGTTGTACAAGATATCGCACAGTTCTGGGTATTTTTTCATTCTCCATTTGCTGCTGCTAGCTGAGAATATCGTAATGAAGACAAAATTTTGACTTCAATTGAAATTAGATTGAAATTTATTGCAACAAAAATAGGAACATCATGGGATTCAGAAGGATTTTCACAATTCTATGAGGCTGATGTAGGAACATTTCATAGAGCATGCAAAATAGGCCTAGAAATAAATAATAATAATAAAAACACAAGATTGTCATATATGTTACTGTTGGGGTTACATTGACAGAAGAAGAGGTTTGAGGAGCGGTAAAGGAAACAACTTTTAAGAAGTCTAGGCTCATTTCAGAACTGTGTCAGAACTGGCAGAACTGCTGTGCTTCCATCTAGAAGAATGCCATATAAACTTAAAGGAGATGGCAAAATATGATTAAATCACACAGTAGTTAACACTGTGCTGGGAATGCTGCTCAGAATATATAGCCATTGCTCTGAGGACATGCACTGCGGCATGCAACAATAAGGATGATAAAGGCCAAATAGATTCTTAAACACTACATTAGACAGCATTTGATGTGTGAGCTCCCTTGAAAGGGGCCTTTCTTTTTGCAAAATTACCATGCTGCAGAAAAATGCCAGAAATTCAGCTGGCATGTCAATGAAAACAAGAAAGTGTTCTTAAAATGTAGGCAATTTACACCTACTTACAGAGACTATAGTTAAGGAAAGTGTAAGCAAAAGCTGTCATATCTGCTCCCTTCAACTCCCTCATAATGTTGATGTGGACATTTTGGCAAATTTTCTGACCTGCACTTAGTCTGAATGAGTAGGCTGCATTCAGCTGTCATATGTGCTCGCATCTGAGGGAGACTTTTCAGCCAAGGGAACATTGATCCATAAGTAGAAGCAGAGAGGAAGAGCAGCAGCCTGTGCTCAGGGAACGAGGGACTGGGGAACCATGACTGTCTAGGGATGCGACTTCCTCATAGTGCTCAGTGTCCCCAGAGAAAGAGAGTAATTCATTTTTCCCTGTTGGTTCCTGATTTCTGTCAAAAGCTTGAAATTGGGAAAAACCATGAGGACTGTATATTGTTTTTTTTTTTCTTTTTTTCTTTTTTTTTTTTTTTGTTCTCAGTGTAGGATT
>JAVCKT010024127.1:0-22205 GCA_032273925.1 Rhynchotus rufescens
TGACCCTGCGTGTGCAGGGGGGTTGGACTCGATGACCTTTGAGGTCCCTTCCAACCTTGGGCATTCTATGATTCTAAGCCCTGGAAAGCCCTCTTCCACATCCTACGAGGAAAGGCTTGCTGTAGGTAGTAGAAGGATTTAAGACCAGCATTCACAAAACACAGCACAAAGACATTATTCCCCAAGGACTCCATGGCCTGCAATTGCCCACATTGCTTTTGTGACTACCATGACCTAGCACAGCCAGCTGAGCAGCGCTGACCAAGACAGCAAGACAGAAAGCCCTTCTCCTCCCAGTATCCTTCTTGGGTGGAGAGGTATCTGCCACTTCTCTCACTGCTAGTTTTACAAACTGCTCACTCCACGAAACACATCCATGCAGGAATTTAAACCTTGTCCAGCAACGTACAGCCACACAGAGGCACCTCAGGAACGCTGGCTATCCTGCCCATGCTCGCTACAGGAGACTCCCTCCCCTCCCGGCTGGAGTTTCATCCTCCTCCACTCAGCCCTGTGGAAATTACTCCTGCAAAAGGCTAACTTCTCCCTAACCAGGGCATCTACTTCCATGCAATAGGAAAATAAAGTCACTTCCCCCATTTCTAGGGCTCCCCTATTGGCAGATTTTTCTTCTGTTAAGGGTAAAGTGCTGTTGAGAGGGCAGCCCCCGTGGTTGTTTGCTGACAGGAAGGATCTGTTGCCCTGAGCGCTCCTAAGTGCAGTTAGCCAACACAGTGACCCGACTCCATTTACTGAATTGATTTGGGATGTCAAGGTTTCCTCTATTGAGTGTATTTAAATTAATGGCTGCTAAAGCAGCTTATGTGACTTTTTAATCTAGCTTTTCCATCTAATCATCTGTGGAATGACTGTTTGAAAGGGAAACGAAGAAGAAATTGGGGCAAAACCTTCACCAACAGGCACTGAAAATGGTATCACGTAGCCATAGCACTGCAGTTACACAGATGGATTTGTTGCTCATTCATTACTGCTTGACTGCTTTCCCAAAAACCTGAGCATTTCTGAAGGCCATCTGAGCAGAGACACATCCACATGCTCTGCAAACAGATCTCAGGCAAGCTCCGAGCAGGCTGCACTTCACAAAATTAGTTTCATTCATTAAACCATAAAGTACCAACAGCCCTGTGAATTCCCCTCCCCAGTGCCTTCCTTCAAGGAGGAGAGGACATACCCAGCCACCAGGAGAGGCTCAGTCCTTGCTTCATTCCCTGTTGTGTTTCTAAGGTTTGAATTATGGCTGGTTACCATCAAGTGAAACTAGAGAAGCAGGGATGCCTACAAGCATTTTTAAAGGCCCACTGCAATATGGAAAGACCGGCTCTGCTCAGACACGATCCGAGTTAAATGAGAAAGAACATAATCCCTGCACATGTACAGTGGAAGTCTCTGTGCCATTTCCTCATAGGCACAGGAGAAAGCAATGCTCATCTCTTATAAGGCACTAAGAGTCATTAAATGACTTCCACCCTGCTATTCTTCCACACCCTACAGCAATTGGGCAGGTTGCTCCAAGAGTCAGAACAGTGCAGTATTATCCTCCCCAATGTGTCAGACAACTCTTACTGTTTCAGTGCAGACAAAGTAATTAACACCAGTGCTTGTAATAGGAATCACTAGATTTACTGCTTCTACTGCCTAACGCACAACTTTCTGATGATTCTTCCAGCTCGTGCCCTGGCAAGCTTGCTTCCTCACCTTGCTGTAAATCAAAGGGAATGTAGGCCTCATCCAGGTACCAAATGAAAACTGCATTTCCTCTTCTGGACATTCACGCTGCTGCTGCATTTTGAATATCAATAAATTTACATAATACTCATTTTAAAAATGAACTTTAAGCCAAGCAAACCTAATTTAAGAACCACTACTCAGAGCTGAGAATTTGTGATCCAAAATATAATCAAAATAAGGAGGAACACGTAACACAGTTGCATTTCCTAGCTGATAAACACTGTCCTCACTTTTCTAGGTGACAGCCCTACTCCATGGTGTGCCTTCGAAGGTGAAGAGTCACTCCTTATGTCCCCTCACGTGGGCAGGCAGGGGAAATCACCTCCATGTAATCTTATTCCAGTGATGATGGCATTAGCTGGGCCGGTAGCAGGGAGGCAGGAAGGAACAGCTTCGCTCTGACTGGGCCGGCTGCCTCCTGAGCTCCCCAGGGGCTGAGGCCACCCGCCCCACACAGGGGAGGGCAACTCTGCTTTCCAGACATCCCACCTCCTCGACGCGCTGATGCCTGTGGTTATGGGAGCATCTGACCATACGCAACTTGAGAAGCTGCCAAAGAAAACAGCATGATCTACTTAAGCAATTAGACTCAAGGCACAGTGGATTTCCACGTGATTACTGCATACCTCAGACTGCCACTGGACTTCAGTCACCTGAGAAGTGTGATAATCTCACTGAAATACATGACCTGTCACACTTATCACCAGTAGAAAGCACTGACACCTAAGCAGAGTTGTGCCTTTCACGTGCACTTAGACCCAGATCTGGCACAGACCCGTGCCCGTCGCAGAAAGCAGCCCCCTCCTTCGCTTAGGCCAGCACACAGCTACGCCCCAAGGTCACAGCAGAATACAGGGCACTGAAGGGCCGCTGCTGGCCAGATGTGCACGCCCCTGGGAAAAAGGAAGGTCACTCGGTGCCACGCACTCTTTCAAAGACACATCATCATGCAGAGGAAGCAGCTGAATGCAGAGCATCAGTCCACAGCCTCGCAAAACAAAGAGAAAACTGTAGGTCTGTCTGTGGTAACTACTACTGCACTTTCAGAAATGGCTCTGTGAGCTCTTGAGGGAGCAGTAGCATCTCCTTCAGTCCATGCTGAAGCTTTGCAGGGACACAGGCCATTTTCTCCTGGATTTTAAATCACAGAATAAGTGAATTAGATTGTCTGGAAAAATCAGCGTGTCCTCTTGTTCTCTCCCAACACTCACTTCATGGCTTTATTAGAAAGATTCGATAAGTAAAAACAGAGTCAGACAGGTGTTTAGGTTTAGATGGCACCCGAAGGATGTCCAGACATAGAAAGTACTTTTTGGAAGAAGGATGAGGTAGAGATTCATCTTGGGCCTCGGCTGGAGAAGAGCTGAAGCCTCTCAAGTGCTGGCGGCCCCTTTCCATTCATGTACCAAGGGAGGCAGCCAGGATTCAGCTTCTAGCTGTTCTGGAGTCACACAACGCAGAGCTCTACAGCCAAACTCGAAGCCCCGGCTCTGGAGGCCGATATCCCCAGATGGCACCGGAGCAGGACACTTCACTGCCTCTTCCTCTATCCAGAGCCTGCCAGGCAGAGCAGTTGTTCTGTACTCTCACACAGACAGTGAGGATTTCACAGTGAAATCCTTGGCATTGGCTTTGACAAAACAGGGAGCAACCAAAGATAACTGATGATGGTGTTCCTGCATCTGAGCAGATTGGCCTTAATGACAACAAATCTTGCCAGAGAAAGATTTACTTTAAGGTTCAAATAACTACTCTTCACCAAATTCATCATTTCTAAGTCTGTCTATTATATAGCACATCTTCACTGACCTCATGTTACCAAATTTCTGATAATGGCCATAGATTACAGTGCCACAACCAAACAAACAGCTCTACAGATCTTAAACATTGCACCCCAGTTCCAGAGGGGAGGAAGCTTTAGCCAGGAACTTGGAGCATGTTTGGAGAACGCACAGCTAAGACTCACACAAATTTCCCTTTGCAGACAATAGAATCTAACTTCAAAGGAAGCCCTATGTGAGAAAAAGTTATTAAACTGCCAAATCAAGTAGAACTCAAGGATACTAAAATTCTTTTCAAAAAAAGTATGTTGACAAATTGCTTTTAACATCTTTTAAACAATTTTACCACTAAATATATATCATTATGCTAGATAAGATACTATGCTACTTCAATGAAAATATTTAACTGAACATTTGTAAACAAAATATTGAAACAAGCACACACACGCACCTGCTACCAGTCTGAGGCATGAAAGCTCAATGCTGATATTTCTGTCCAGAGTTCTGTATATCAGCACAGGTCAACAATACTTAAAGCAACAAATTTTTGCTTGCACTGGTGAATAATTGAGAAGAAAGTATAAAATACAGGTTTATATAATCAAGCTTCCAATATATAAGAGAATTAAGCATGTGAGTTCCATCAATATATAGGGAGAAATAATTTCTTCATATGCCCTGATAATTAAATTCCTTCTCACCTCAGTAAAGGAAATCTCTTACATGCAAAAGATGGCATTAGATCTTTGTTATGGAATGAGAAACCAGCAGCTGTTCCATAGTCTAATGCAAAGATAATACAAGTTTTCACACCAAGAAGATATGCAGAAATGCTTTCCTGTCAGTAATGATAAGATACTAACAAGTAAATAGCAGTAGGTTACAGTAAGCAAAAGGGATCCCATTCCGTGCCAGCCTGCGTCTTCTATAGCAACCGACACGTGTGAAACAGAATTAAATTCTATCAAATAATGTTTCTCCATCTGCTTACGCTTTACATCTTCTACACGTTAATTTTCCTTTACTGCCAAAGGCCTCCCTAGGTGGCAGGCAGAGAATAACCAGATCCTCTGCGCAGGCACGGGAAGGGACTTTGCCTTTTTATTCTCCCCTACTCTTCCCCAGAAAACTACACGGTGCCTTTGCACCATCTACTGGTGAATGAGTCACAAACGGCCCTAAAGGGGGGCTCTCACGTATATTTAGCTACTGACAAGTGACTTTCAGCTTCAACAGTTTTTTTTTTTTTTTTTTTAAATCACGTTATTCATGGTGTTAGTTCTGTTTTAGCCAAGCTCCCTATCGAGTTTAAACACTGTTAACATTTCACTTGTCATGTTATTAACAAATACTGAAAGGGAAGTGCATTTAAAATCCCTATTTTAGGATAATATCCTTATAAGCAAAGTGCATTTAAATTCTCTATTTTATGATTATATTCTTGTAAGGTCACTCTTTTCTTTGCTTCTCTTAAGGAGGGATCCTTCTTTTGCTGAATGGACAGGATACTTGAACACAAATAAACAGAAACAGTTAGCACCAATGTATCAATAAATAAGACAACTAGAGAACACACATTTGCCAGTTACTCAATTAAACCTTTGCTATTAAGTCAAAACCTCTGCTGTAGCCTGGACCTTCTATAGGATCAGCAGCAGATATATAATGATTTTATCTACATTATTGGTAGATTATCATCTACCAATGATTGCATGGTGCAGGCTTTTCTTATATATATATCCTTATCGGTATTATTTATTCATTTAAATAGCAGTAGGGAAATGTTCATGTTACTCATGTGAAGAGTATTCAAGCAAGTTATCGAAGTTAGTCCATTACTGCAGTTTATGAAGAAAAGATGGCAACAAAGGCATTCTGAAAGAGCAGCTCCGTTCTAGTTCTAACCAGAAGGTGGCATTAAATAGCCACAAACCTGCTCCCTGTGTCCCCTGCCGCACTGCCTGCCGTGCCAGAGCACGGGGCAGCCCTGGGCACTGCACATGCCTGCACATGGTCTCAGCCGGGTAATCTTGTGATTAAAGCAATTAACATATAGTTAAAAACTCTTGCTAAATGGTAAACAGAAAAGCTCTATTTCTTCCCCCGTCTCGTTCCGCTGCAAGACCAGCCTCTGCAGTGTCTAACAGACAGTCACAGCACTCTGACGGGCCCCACATGTCAACACAGAGCTCTGCTTTCCAAGCAGGCACATCTGCATCGAGGAGTCTCTCGAAGTTTGCATTGATGGGGCTATTTGCCAGGCTCTGCAAAAAAAGCCCTTGGCTCAAGGCCACACACAGAGGCAGGGCAGCTCAGCTGCTACTGCTGCAGCCGCTCACTGCACCCTCTGAGCTCTAGACCTCTGTGGAGAACTGAGCTCCAGTAACCCGAAAGCAACGAGAGTCACAACGAAACCAGGGGATGTTACTTCATGGGATGGCACTTCATGGGATGGCATCGTCAAAACGGACTGCCTGGAAATGCTGACCCCAAGTACAGACAGAAGTATGTGACCTCGGTGATCCCAAGCACAGGGGTCTGTGCTATGCTTTCAAACAACATACAGGCACCATTTAATACCCATTAAATACATTATGAACAATATCTTAAGAAAACGCATGCATTTATATTTAATGAACCTGCACAAATTCTGGTCTTTCCTTTGGAATACAATTAAAGGCAACTGACAGGACAGTCTGTAGCAAACTCACCCCAACTTCCACTGGGCATGGTTTAGGGAGGTCAGAACAGTCTTAACAGCTGCAGAGGGGCACCTCAAACACTCAGACTATTTTCAGTGGACTACATTTCCTAGGATAGAAGCAGAGAATATCCTATGTCGAATGAAAAAGGCAACCCCGGAGGAAGCAGTAGTTTGGCTGGACCCCCTGCGAGTTTCCACCAAGCCCCAGGACAGCAATGCCCCTTCTCTCTCAAGCAGAGCTTTAGCACAACTTCAGGGAGGCACTCGCATTGATCATTTGGCCAGAGAGCTCCCACATCTTTGCAGACCAGAATGTACCTCTAAATGATTCATAGCACTGGGGCTTTACACAAATATCATGGAAGGAATATAGGTAAAAAAAAAGCTCAAAACTTCTTCCAGATGCTTGAAGTTTCAATTTAAAAAAAGCCCACACCTGTATGTGCATATCCATGCACTGACACAAAGAGAAAGCCTTACAGTCTCATCTTATATTTTTAATACTATCCCACCTAGACACCTTTTGTCTAGGGCAAAAAATAAAAGCACTTACTCAAAAGCACAGAAAAAATAAGTACGAGTCCTAACTTACAACAGAAGCATCAACACTTGGGATACTTCAGTTCTAGTGCAGGTTAAGACTGGGAAATATGAAATGCTCTGACTTCCTTTTTGCTGTGATCATTTTCATACAAACACACAAGGAGACTCAAAGCTAGGAAAAACCAGACGCCAGGATTACTCTATTTACAAAGAACAAGCAAAAATATAAGCTATCAATAAGAGACAGATGAACAAGACAAAGCTCTTTAGTAACTTTCCTTGGGAAATATGAAGAGAAAGATATAGTAATATTTTGATTTCCACTTTTAAAATAAATAATCTGCAGAGGTCTAAGTGCATAAGAGGCACAAGCAGTGATAGATATTTAAAGAAAATCAGCTTTGCCAGCATTCACATGGTAGCCTAGACCAACTGGGCATTCCGTTCTGAGCATCAGTTTTCAGAGGAAAAAAAAAAAAATGAAATTCAGGTTTGGAAGCCTTGCTATTCGTGTCAGTCAGCCAGATTAGCAGAGCTTCCCAAACATCCACAAATCGAATTTTCATTCCCTGGGACTTGATGATGGAGGGACAAGGAGAGGACAGACCGAGATCAGTTCTCACCAGGAAAAAAGCTGAATGAAGTCAAGGGCTGTATCTGGACCCAACATACAAACACAGGGCATGGGCCCTGTTACTGCTCCGTGAGGGAATTTAAGCAAAGGAGAGGTTTTGAGTTAAAGGGTGATGGCAGGCAAGTGCAGACCCAAAGCTTGCTGCTACTCAGCTTGAGGCACGTGGAACTACTGAAAGCTGCGAGTCCTCGGAGACTGAGGAAATGTAAGCAGAGCCCCCTGAGGGAAACCATATTTCAGCAGGTCGTGAGCAAGCCAATAATGATTTCCACTTCATTTGTATGTGCACTGAGCATGTTGGGCATTACTTCAGAGAGATTGGGGTCAAAAGTTCAATGAATATAGATCTTTCCTAAACACACCACACTACCAGAAGCATCTGAATCACTCAAAAAAAGAAAAAAAAAAAACACACACCACACACACAGAGAAAACCAGGTTTGCCCTAGCCCTTGTTTCCCTGCCTTAAAAGGGCTTCCCAGCTGAGGTCCGTTACACAATGGCATGCAATAGCACTTTAACAGTCTCTCCTGTCAACAAAATACACCCACATTTCATTCTTCATTAGCAAAATAATTTAGTTGTTTCCTTATGTGAAACTAGTGCCCTGAAAAGCCAACCCCAAAGCTCACCTTGCATTCTGCTTCACTATCACGAAGTTTTGCTCCAGTGGCAGAGCGCAGAACCAACAGGAAGAGCATTCATGTTGTGATCTCCACACAGCCTTTTTATGTTACTGCTACCCCGGACCAGCAAGACTCATCCTTTCCTCTAGGATCTCTTTAGGATTTCTTCTAAAAAATCATACCTAAAATACAGGAGAAAAAGGAGATGATGCATCTATGAGGGAATAGGAAGGAAGCCATCTTCCTTGAACTATCAACAGGTGAGTGCAGAATATTACAGAGTGGCCAACTAGGGCACTTGAATTAGCCACTGCAAATACACCCTCTTGCAGTTAATTGGAGGACATGCTCCAGCTCCCTCTGTAGCAGCCTTGCACTGTGGCTGATACCCTAGCATCAGTTTCAATATGCACTTTCTCACCACACAGGGTGCAGGACACCCATTTTCTCAGGCAGAAACAAAACACTTGCTTTTGATGATATCCACACTGGGCCCAATGTGGGGCAACATTCTGCTCCTAAACAGATAACCAGCCTGAGAGCAAGAGAAGGAGTTCTTTGATCAGTTTGTAAGGGTTGAAGGCTTGCCTAGAAGCTGTAGTCCTCAGTGCTCAGTTTCTTTTTACCAAATTACAAGAACTCAAATATGTAAGTGAATTTGCAAGTACTTGCTAGGTGAGAAAGGCATAACTTATGTAGAACAGGAACCAGGCTGCCTTCTGCTCCCCCACCTCACCTCCTGCCATGACTGATAGCCATAGGAAGGAGAACATGATCTTTCAGCTTCCAACGCACTGCAGTTACAAGTACGCTGCCAAGGAGCACTTATAAGAGCCTAGGTTTTTAACTGTGCATCGCGTACAGGTACCATCTTGCATTTCTTAGAGGAAGTTCTGGGCCGTCCCTCTACCCCAGGGAAGTTCTGGGCCGTCCCTCTACCCCAGGGAAGTTCTGGGCCGTCCCTCTACCCCAGGGAAGTCAGACCAGATGCTGGTTCTGCTGCTGCCCATTGACCTCTCACCCTCAAAGCCTGGGGCAGCTCCTCTGCAAACCAAGATGCCCCTGGCCATGTGGAACAGCTGCAGCAAGCAGCTCCCTTGCGACCACCACTGCAACAGCTCTCAACAGGGAGGGCAAAGCACCCCTGTCTGCTTCACTGCTTGACTCCCCGTTACACAGCAGGAGAGGCCAGCACGGAGCTGACTTGGCTCCATGGCCACGAGAGGCACTTAGAAGAAGGGTCTGCCACTCGATACCTCTGTCTCTGGGGAATTATGCCTTTAGCTCACCCTTTAGGCTTTAGGGCACTGACACACTTGCAATACCTACCTCACACATTTCTTGACACATGGCAGAATTGTCTCCTCCTACACAACTGCAGAGTCTTCCCCTGGGAGTTTCTGCATTCCAATTACATTACTACTGGAGGAGTAAGAGACACGCTACGGAAGAGATGAGAGGCGACCCTGCAAGCAAAGGTTTCCTCTATTTGTGCAAAGCACCCACTTACATCAGCCACTAACCTCCTGCCTTCCGCGTCTTTCCTGACAAATACTCAAGTGACACAAGCTCTGATGACTTGCTAAGTTTCAATGTGCAGTTTTGCCTTTCTTTACATTGAAGTGACAGGGAAGTAGAAGATTCCTGCTGTACCCACCCATATTACACTGCTTGCGCTTGCAGACAGATGGTGCTTTTCAGCTATGTCAGCCTCAGTGGAGCGAGGGGAAGAATGAAAGTCTCCCAGGGAACAGAAGAACACATCTTGCAAGAAAACCTCAGGCAAACTCAGGGGAAATAAGGGAAGAACAAGGGCTATTATTTATTTGCACAGGACTTGATTGAACTGTATTAAGGTAATGAATATTGGCTGTGAAAGATGAAGATTCATTTCTCCAGAATGCACGTGCAGTTCCCTTGAACTGTAATAAGAGCTTGCTTGCATGCTCTAGGGATATAAGCCTACCAGGCACACATTGTCATTTTGACTTTTCACTAGCAAAAACATAAAAATAGAGGGGCTCCTATTACTCATCTTTTTGGAAGCTTTTCCTTTTCCCTATATTTTGGTAATCAAATTCACCAAAATTACACCACCACAATGTAAATCTAGTATGAAGCACAAGTGCCTTTTCCACTGGTACTCACTTGCACTGCAAGCCTGGGGCAGCTCGCTAAAGCACAAGGGGAGCGCTGGGCCACATCCTCCTTGAGTCGACAGGCAGAGTAAGGCTTAGCTAAGCCGCACTGTATCACTAGAGGTGATTCCACCCCATTGCTTATGCTCCAATTCCACTGGCATGAAAGGTACAAGCTGCCTTATTTACACACACACACTACTGCGCTCATTCACACACAGCTGCTTTCCACCTTGGAGCCATAAAAATTAATAATAAAAATAATTAAAACTCTGCAGTCTTCAAGCATTTGGAAGCCCCAGAGGCCCATTGTCAGGTCCTCTGAAAACACATCAGCCTCCTCACAAGAGAGATCTGGGTTTGGTTCCTAGAGCCTGGCTGCCAGAACCAAAATGCCTGATCATAACACTTAAGCAATAGATTATCCCACTGTATCGACCTGCCCTGCTCTGGGTTAATTCTTTTAATTGTCTCAGCACATCTTTTCCCATTAGGCTGATGTAACTTGTTTAAGCATACCCAGATTGATTTATGCCAGCATGAGGGACATTAATCAGATGCCAGTTCTCCAGTTAATGCGCTCTGTAGGAAATGCTGGACAAGAGCCTCCTGCATGGGTGCTCCAGCTCTTTGCACTGAGAGCAGAGAGAGCCTCACAGCAAGGGCAGAATTAGGCTGTGCCAAAAGGGCTTCTGCCAGCCTCGCTGTGCAAAGCAGGGTCACTGCCTCCTGCTCGCAATTCTCTAGTGCCATTTTCTTTAAGTATAGCTGCAATCAAGGAAATGGAAAGTCTCATTAAAAGTTCACCAATACAAACTTACTGGAGCCCACTAAAATCCTAAAACCCCATCAGGAAGAGATATCTGAAAATACAACCCAGTTTGCCTCTGCTTAAAGGGTCGGTCCCTCACAGAAGACATTCAGTGTCCTTTACCTCCCTGCTGTGCATTCCCTGCAATTCTCCTTTCATTTAAGGAATGTGTGTCATATAGAAGCCTGCACAGAACAGACTTCCTGCCTGATCATGCAGTTTAGATGATGCAATTCAGAAAACAGTGTTCATATGCTGTAAAGGTAGTTGAAAAATAGATGTTATATTACAATTCTTACCGGTACAAACTGGCAGCTATTAGGAAAAGACAGGAACTGCAGATGTAAGCTATTATTATCACTGTGCAGGCTCAAAAATAAATCATATATACATATATACATTCAGTAAGAGGAAAGAAGTTGAACTGTGGGTGAGCTTGACCCCCAGCTTCATGCTTCTACCAAAAGAGACAAGCAGATGCTGCCCAGCACACAGCCCACTTGCCCAACTGCCAAAGCAAACAGGCACATTGTGATTCTGCCTCTACCCGACAGAACCGAGTGCTCTGCCACCACAGCGAGAACATCTCCAGATCCTCACTTTCCTACCAGCACTGGGGCTCAGTGCAAGACCCAGCTTAGCGGCCTCCCCTGGGCTCCGCTGCTCAGCCCTGCCTCCGTTAGCCAGCACATCCCAGTCTTCTCAGATTCCCAAATTCTTTAGCCAGCTGTCTATACAATTTTTTTGAAAAGGAGTGACTGATATGCTGACAAGCCTCAAAACTTGTTATCACCTCCCACCACTTACAGCCTAGTGCTTGCAGATTCAAAGGGAACGGGAGAAAACAATTGTGTGACAAAAAAAAAAAAAAAAATCACAAAAACTCTCTCTTAAGCTACATTCCAGCCCCATCTTTGTCCCTCAAATATGGTCAAATGGAAAGCACTTTGGGTTTTGGAAGAAAGTAAAACAGAGGATACTGCAAGTCATGAAAGCAACCAACTCCATAGCAGCAACAGAAGCAAATCCCACCGCTGAAAGGCTTCCGAGAGGAGAAAAATTCCAACAGTGAACGCAGGGGACTGCTGTTAGGGAAACACCTCAGGGTCCCTGTCATCCAGTGGGAAGAGCCACTCTAAGCGACCTGCTGAGAGGGCCAGAAAAAACCATACAGATGAAGGCACAAACAACCCCTTCTCCCAAAGCAGAGGGCAAAGCACCAGCTCCCCCAACAGACACACGCTGCAGAAAGGGGAGAGGTGTCTGGTGTCCGCCACGGGGCAGAGCTCCTCCAACAGCCCCAGGGGCCATGCTCTCCCTGGCCACCAGGTCCACGGCTGGCACTGGCCACCCAGGCAAGAGCTCACACGCAGCATCAGCGACAGAAAGCAGAGAGTTCCCCCGGCTCCCAGCTCTGCACGGGAAGCTACAGAGAGCCACTCGGGGGCTTCCTGAATAAAACAACAGCTACAGGAACACACCTTCCCCGTTCACAGTTCTCCTGTCCTGCCCGACTTCTCCACAGCCACATGCCTCTGCACCAGCTCAGCCCTGCCGGGAGCCCCACAGCAGCTGCCTCGCCAATAACCTACCTGCTAAGAGCAGCTAACTCTTATTTTCAAGCCAAAAAAACAGTAAGATAATTCTAAAAGTGTTATTAGATAATTCATACAGGATCCCCTCCCTTCCCTACACATACACACACACATTCAATGTGTTATTAGTTATGAATTATTCATGCAGCTCTATTCTAAAATATCAAAGGCTGCTTTGATAGATCTAAAAGAACTACCATGAACCTCTGCCCTTTATACCTCCCTAGGAAGAGCTCCCCAGACAGGGAGAACTGCACAGGCTCATGACCATATGCTGCTCCAAAGCAGCACTGGCAGAAGGGATCTCAACAAACAACACAGCGAAATCAGTGCCTTGACTAGTCTGCCTCTACCTTTAGAATGTCCCAGCCCTTCCCTTCAGCAGCAACCCCAAATCAGCACCCCAAATCTTGTCCTCACCCAACACTTACCTCACTTGCAATCTAACCACCATCTTCCCTCCAAGCCTCAGTCTTCTCTTCTCCCAGAGCAGAAGGCCTCTGGGCACCTGATACCACTTCCTAAATTTGCATAGCTACTAATCCTACACACCTGCAGCTACCTACAACCTGGCTTCAAGGACCACTCAGCTACACCCTTAAAAAGGAAAATTTTAGTCTTCCCCCCATCCTCAGGTGTTTTCAATATTTTGAAATACCACAGCCAGTCAACATGTTCAGTGGGAGGAGGAAAATTCCAGAAATATACTTTCTTATGAATAAAGGCATGCAACATGATAAATGAGCAAAAACCATGATAAATCCTGTTACAAATGCATCTAATGTGCTTGTAACAAATGCACATGAGTAAATATCTAAGTACTAGGGCAATTAATTTAGAATTGCCTTTTCTGACTTCTGTAATTCATACAAGAAAGCAGAATCCAAAACAAAATTACTCTTTCTCCAGGACACTATCACCTGCTATTTCAATAGTGGCTCAGAATTGCCTCCTGACTGATAATTCTGTAGTAATGTGCTAGAAAATCTCCAGATACCTGAGGTTTTCCAAGACAATGATTCCTTCTGCTTGGGCCAACGTTGATCCCTTCGCGTACTACCAAACAGGAACATTGCCAGTTTATTCCAAGCACTGTTCTGCAGGTGGTATGATGAGAGTGTCCAGCATCATGAAAACCTGCATTTAAACAGTCAGCAAATCATAGAATCATAGAATCATAGAATCATAGAATGCCCAAGGTTGGAAGGGTGACCTCAGAGGTCATCGAGTCCAACCCCCCTGCACACGCAGGGTCACCTAGAGCATGTGGCACAGGGCTGCATCCAAATCAGACTGCCAATCTGACACCATTCTAAAAGCAACAGAAAATATTGCTGGCATTTGTGGGGTTGTGAAGGTACCTGTCGTGCTGCCTTAGCTTCGGGAGCCTGTTAACTAAGAGAGAGCTAACAAGGAACTTGATGCAGGCTACAGCAAAGCACAGAAGGGTGCACACAACTGACTAGTGCAGAAAAAGGAAGCAAAGCCATTGAAAAATATCTCTAGTTCCTGCTCACTGCAAAACCAGATGACAAATGAGTGTGCAGATTAACTTTTCTTGAGGTTTTATTGAACAACAATAGATCCTGTATTTTTACAAATGACAAGCTGAAAACATGTATCTATGGCTGGCTCAAGAAGGGAGTAAAAAACATGTATCTATGGCTGGCTTCCTTAGGGAGTAAAGGAGTAAAGAAGTAAAGGAAGTAAAGGAACTCCCTACTTAGGGAGTAAAGGAAGACCGGGCAGGACAAGAATGATGCTAAAGCTCTAAGATGAGAAGCAGTCGTTGGGAGCAGAATCTTTAGAGACAGACCTGCTTCATAGACCTGCTCCTTAGATCTCAAAGAAAACTGATATCAGTGCATTGCTTGTGGTTCCCATCTAGTCTGTGACTGACAGAGAAACAATCGGAACACACCAGAAGAGAAAGGGATGGTTTAAGGTGACACACGGAGGGGACCTTCGCATACAGGGAACAAAACAGGAGAAGAAATGTCAAGCTGAACAAATTACGAGACTGTTCAAGCAGTGCACAGAGAACTATTCTCCAAAGAGGCAGTAGAAATGCCATTGGCCTGACCATTTAAAAGCAAAGGCATTAAGAGCTTATCATAGAGAATAACATTATAATTTAATAGCTCTCTTTAATTGCACAACTGTCCATCACAACTAACAAGAACATCAACTTTTGCTAGAGCTAACATAAGCTTAGACTGCTTTTTCTCTTTCTCTTCTTTCTCATCTATTTTTCTGCCTCACACAAACATTATTTGCCAAAGACTGAGGCAAGATGACAGCAGTTTTCCAACCATGTGAAATATGGGTACAATGTAAAAGAACCCGATCATTTACCATTCCTTAAAAAAGATGCTATGACAGGTTTAAAGAAAGCCTTGCTTATTAGACACAGCTTTTACAGAAATGGATGGGCACACTTTAATGCACAGTCCCCGTGCCCAGTTACCTCTCTATCACATCTGAAGCTTTGATGAAGAATTACAACAGACAAGGTCTCCCCATTGCTGAAGCTGTGGCGAGGAGCTGCTCCTGCTCGTGGCAGCAGCACTGTCGATTTGATGGGCTAATGCTGACTGCCTAGGGACTCTGTCTGTCCTGGGCTCCCAGTCACATGAAGATGTTAGTATTTGGTGGCAAAATCAGGAAGATCAGCTAACACCGCCATACTAAGGCAAAGAATCATAATTTTCTCAGTAATTCCACTTTCAGAAATAATGCACTGGTTTCTGCTCTGTAGATGTCCATTTCACACCCAAAATGTGTTTTAAATGATGGTGCTGAAAATAGACTTTACACTCTACTCTCTTTTCTTCCACTACTCCTCTGAAGATTATAACGTACTTGTTAAGTGAGGTGAGTCTCTCCTGTTTGGCAGGATCAGATGTGCAAGTCTTTTAATCAGAAATGAGGTAGAAAAAAACCCACAGAAACAGCTCAGCACTAAGTGCTAAAACATATTGCCATATCCTTAAGAGGACAAGCTCTGTATTGCAGACATTAAGTACTAAGGCTATTAAGAAAATTAGTATTTTGCAGACATGAAGAACTCTCACTCCCTGAGTCATTGCATTTGGACTCGACTCCTTGTATCGAAAAGTTTTTCTCATGTCTTAGGGACACTCAATTAACTTCAGTCCCTCTTGACAGCAGGGTGCATCACATCGCTCTAAGATCACCCTCATAGAACATTTAAAATAACCGTCACTCCAAAGCACAAGGACTATCAATTCAGTACGAAGCAAGACAAGCAAGTGCAGATTGCATACAGCCATTTTTTCTGTTTAGCTACAAGCATATTTATTTTTATATGCAGATAGAAACATATCTCATTTTCAAAACTTCCTTAGTTAGGTCTCTCTTTTGAAGTTAAAATGAGTGTCAGCAACAGAACTATCAAGTTGTGCTAAACCCCACTCATGTCTCACTTGAATTGATACCACAAACAGAAGGATAGGTTTATATGATTACACATATGTTATATGTTTTCTGTTGTTCCTGAAATCCTGAAGATCAAAAGTGTGATTTCCATTTCGCAGCCTTTTTTCTGGAATAAATTCCTGAATAGGATGGAACTGTTAGCTTTCTGGTACCTGCCGTCAGCACAAAGTGAGCCGTAAGCAAGCCCACTCCAGCCAGTTCCCTCTCCACACACATCTCAGACCTTCTCTGTCTCCTTGACATTAAACGAGGGTTTCCAAAACGGACTGTTCTGCACTGCAGGACAAATGAAGTACATTCCCTCCTCCGCATTCTCTGCATTCCAACCAAAATCAGTGTTCTGTCTTCTGCACTTTGGGACAGCAGAACAAAATTTAAAGTCACTTTCCCTCATCTCACCCTAAAAGTCCTTATCCCAAAGAGAATTATGACTTTCTAAGCCAAACATCAGGGAGTCTTATTTTAATTTTCTGTGGATCCATCAGCTCCAACCACATTTGAGGCTACATCTTCTTCCCATTAGTCCTGTCCAGTCAAAGAAGGACACGTAGTGATGACGCATCTGTTGTAGATAATGATATCAGCTGATTTGATTTACTAAGAAAGCTAAATTTATTATGCAACATTTTACAAGTATAATTCTGTTTTCCCTTGATGGCATAAATTCAATATTATCTCCCTTGAGACAAGAGAACCAGTGCCTTTATTATCCAGACGTGACCCCCAGAGCCAGATTCCATTTTAGAGACGGGAAATGGCCATATCTCTGATTAAAAGGGAAACTTTAATCAAATAAAGTGCCTCAACAAGCAAGAGCCAAGATTCCAATACTCCTGCCTGCCATGGAGCAATAATCCAAAGTCACATCTCCCCCCAGCCCATTACCATCTCTCGTAAACGTGACATCCATCCAAAGAAGGAAGAACATCCATCAGCAGTTTTCTTTTTTTATTAAGAGCTGTTCCTCCTCCACTCATGTTTCCTCTTGGGAACACTTCTGTAACGTGCTCCCTCCGGGTCTGCTTTGGGAGCTCTGGGAGGAGGAGGAGGCTTGGGGCTCAGTTTGGCTTTTTTATTTTTTGCCCACTACCAACAAGACAAGGTGCTCACAGATAACAAGTAACCTACACCATGCAGCCAATGCAGCAGCCATGTGCTGGGCATCTCAGTGCCCTTTAAGTAAGACTCTTCTCTTGGATACTTTCTGTCTGCACTCTGAAACAGTCTTTTTAAGCAGTTAGAGTATTATCCTCTTTAGAGTTCCAGCTCGAGAGCTTTAACCCTATGGCCAGTGGTGTATTCCTGAAGTTTTGCATCATCGGCAAGGAATGAATAACAACTAACGTTAGTAATGACAATATGGATGTTCAGGAGTATTATTAAGTGTGCCTTAGGCCTCCAGTCCTGCGCAAGTGCAATCAGATCTGTATGCTGCTCCATGCAGAGATCTGTCTTAAAGCCTTTCTGGTCATCTGGACAGTTTTCTTTCAACCGAGCTGGCTACAGCAACTGACAGAATAAATTACCTCCCTTTTGGCCACAGCAGCCCAGCGCAATGCTACGCAAGCAAATGAAGGAGCCTCAACTCCTCATCCACTCACTCATACTTCAGCTTCAAGATCGAATTATTTCATACATCGGTCTGCAAAGACATTCCTTGGAGCAGCCCACGTGTCTTTTTTGCTATCCGTGTAATGGTTTTTACCCTTTATTCAAGCCCAAAGTAACTTGCTAACAGCAGCGCACCTGAACGAGTGACACCTCTGCTCCAGAAGGCTTGCAGCTGGAGTGGCTGGTTGGACAAACGTGGCGAAGATTCCTACACGCTTGTTTTTCCCCCTGCATGTTTGTGTGTTATGCATACACACATCAGTGCTAACTGCACCAGCCTCTGGTTTCTACTCTTAAACCGCCTCCGAGGACCGCTCTGCTTTCCCGGGTTTGAGGTGCTCACCTTCCCACCGCCTGTTCCTGGGAAACCCCGACCCCCTGGGCCGGCTCCTTGGGCGGCGCAGACACGGCTAAAGGAGAGGGTGCGGGCACACGGTGCAGTGCGGGGCGTGCGGGTTGCCCAGGGCCTGGCCTCTGCGGGCAGCCCCTCGCTGCGGGCAGTGCGGGGGGGAGGCAGCGGGCTCCCCGGGCGGAGGAGGGCGGCCGGGAGGCGGCCTCTGCGGGGGCCGCTGCGTTCGGCGCCCGCTCCGACGCGCGTGACAGGAGGCGCCGCGGCCGCTCCGGTGGCGAACGCGGCCCCGCACCGCCCGGCGCGGCCGCGCTGCCCGCAGGCTGCGGCGGGCGCCGGGGGAAGCGGCGGGGTCCGCGGTGACCGCGCCGTCGGGGGGCGCGGGCTGCCGCTAAGCCCCGCAGCTCGGGCGCCCTTCGCGCGTTTGCCCCGCGTGGGGCGGGGCGGGGCCGGGCCGGGGGCGCGCAGCGAGGGAGGGCAGAGCCAGGGAGGGAGGGAGCGGGGCCGGCGCGGCGCGGCGCGGCGCGTGGGGGGCGGGTGGGGTTTCTCTCCGCGGCGCTTATTAGTGTCATGATGGAGGGCCGGCCCCTCGGATCCGCCTCAGAGCGGCGGCGAGGGCTGGTGGCGGCCGCCGGGAGGTGAGCGGCAGCGCGGGCGGCTCTCGCTCCGGCGGCGGGGCAGGCGGCGGCGGGGCCGCCCCCCCGGGCCCCATGCGTGCGGCGGCGCCGCGGCGCTGAGGCGGCCATGGAGGGCGCGGGGGGCGCGGGCCGGGCGCGCGCCGCCGTGGCGCGGCTCTCGGACGCCGTGGGCGAGCGGCGGCGGCGGCTGGGCACGGCCATGCAGGACGCGCGGCGGCAGCGGCGGCTGCTGCTGGTCATCGTGTGCGTGGCGCTGCTGCTGGACAACATGCTCTACATGGTCATCGTGCCCATCATCCCCGACTACATCGCGGCGATGCGCGGCGGGGGGGGCGCCGCGCCCGCGGCCGGGGGCAACGAGAGCGGCGGCGGCAGCGGCAACCGGAGCCGCCTCTTCCCGCGGTACCCGGCGGCAACGGGCAACGAGGATGTGCAGATCGGGGTGCTCTTCGCCTCCAAGGCCATCCTGCAGCTGCTGGTGAACCCGCTCAGCGGCACCTTCATCGACCGCGTGGGCTACGACGTGCCCCTGCTCATCGGCCTGGCCGTCATGTTCCTCTCCACGGCCACGTTCGCCTTCGCAGAGAACTACGCGACGCTGTTCGCAGCGCGCAGCCTGCAGGGGCTGGGCTCGGCCTTCGCCGACACGGCCGGCATCGCCATGATCGCCGACCGTTACGGCGAGGAGCCGGCGCGCAGCCGCGCGCTGGGCACGGCGCTCGCCTTCATCTCCTTCGGCAGCCTCGCGGCACCCCCCTTCGGCGGCGTCCTCTACGAGTTTGCGGGCAAGCGGGTGCCTTTCCTGGTGCTCGCCTGCGTCTGCCTCCTTGATGGGCTGCTGCTGCTCGCCCTCGTGCCGCCCTGCGCTGGCGGTGCACGGGCCAACATGCCCGTTGGCACCCCCATACACCGCCTCATGGCTGACCCCTACATCGCTGTGGTGGCGGGCGCCCTCACCACCTGCAATATCCCCCTCGCCTTCCTGGAGCCCACCATCGCCAACTGGATGAAGGAGTCCATGGGGGCCACCGAGTGGGAAATGGGCCTCACCTGGCTGCCCGCCTTCTTCCCCCACGTGCTGGGTGTCTACGTCACCGTCAGGCTGGCCGCCAAGTACCCCCACCTCCAGTGGTTTTACGGGGCCCTCGGCATGGCCATCATCGGCGCCAGCTCCTGCGTGGTGCCAGCCTGCAGGAATTTCGGGCAGGTTGTCATCCCCCTCTGCGGTATCTGCTTCGGGATCGCTCTGGTGGACACAGCCCTGCTGCCCACCCTGGCCTTCCTGGTGGACGTGCGCCACGTGTCCGTCTACGGCAGCATCTACGCCATCGCAGACATCTCCTACTCTGTGGCATACGCGCTGGGGCCCATCGTGGCCGGCCAGATCGTGCACACCATGGGCTTCGTGCAGCTGAACCTGGGAATGGGGCTTGCCAATGTGCTTTATGCCCCTGTTCTCCTTTTCCTCAAAAACGTCTGCCAGATGAAGCCCTCTCACTCTGAGAGGAACATCCTCCTGGAAGAAGCACCTAAAGGACTCTACGACACCATTAAAATGGAGGAGCGCAAAGGCAAGGGCAAAAGCCCCCAGGCTGCGGGTGACCCGGCAGAGAACAGTGTGGACTCCTACCACAGAGACCCGGTGGGCTCGGAGGAGGACTGCTCGGACTATGAATACAGTTAGGTTGCTGTGAGCTGCCTGCCCCCGGGAACGAGAAGCGCAATGTGGGAGGGAGAGGGGGATGAAAGCATTATTGCCATACGTTTATGTATCAACGTGCAATATATACATTTTAACCTCTGTCATGATGTAATGGCTTTCTTCTTCTAGACTTATTTTTAATCTGTATTTCCTTCAACATTCTGGCAAGAGAGGTGGGGAACGGGGAGTCAATCCCGAAGAAGATTATCTGACTGACCATTGGCATAAATCTGTGGTGGTCCTTCCCAAAAAACACAAAACCGAAACCCAACCTCATAGCTGGGGTCTAATTGTGCAAAGTTTTCTTGAGCTCAAGCTGTGTGTGATATATTGTACATCTCTGTAAAAACATGAGGAAAGCAAAAAAGTCTGTGTAATAAATTTCAAATGGCATATTCAGGGACTTAATAAATCTTGTGTACATATACTTAGATTTTCAATGGGTTTCATATATTTAAGAAGAGCAACAACTCTCACAATGTCTTACTCTTCGTTAGGAATAAACTGAAGCATTGTACTTTTTTTTTTTTTTTTTTCTCTTTTGTGCTGCTCTCCGGTAAGTGCAATATGCTGTATTATGTTGAAGTCCAAACTACCACAATAACATGAGCTGAATAAATGGAACTGAAGGGGATCGATTGTCTTTGTTTCCCTGCTGGGAGCTGCTCTGGGGAGGGAGGTGGCTGTGTGTAACCCAGATGGTGAGAATTCCTTAGCACCCCCATCTCAGCAAAACCTGCAGGAGAAAGCCCCGGTATGTTTATTTTATCATCCCTCAAAATCTATGTTGACAAATCTGAGCAGTCAATGTGGCACTGCAAACACTCACTATTGATCACCCAAAAACAGCATTTTGATGCTAACCGATGTTTTCATACTTTCCGATGGCAAATTTATTTTTTTCTGAAATTTAAATAGTCCAGAAATTATATTTCCAGCAAGTAGATATAAAGGACCAGAAAAGTGCTTTACAGTATTTTATGCTGCCCCAGACCATGTCCATCACACTGAAGCCAATAGGAATTAAACAAAACAAAGAAACAATGGGCGAGGTGCTTCACTCAAACCACAAAAAGCAGAAACCGTACGAAGCCACACATCGGAACCACCGTGCAGGTTTTATCCTGGAAGTTTCCTTTGATGTAAAATAAAATCGTTTATTTCATTTTCAGCCTCACAAGCAAAATAATTACTTATTTTCTCAATTAAAAGAAAAAATAGCAACAGCAACTATTAAACGGTTTCCTCAGTTCTCTAGGGAAATGAGCGCCGCGAAGGAGGACTGGAGAAATCCTTCATCAACCGCATTTAAGCACGACGGGCGGACAGACCTCACGTTGTTACAGTCACTTTAGGGGGCACTCGAATCGCTGCTCAAAATGTACAAACCTAGCGCAAACGCCTCTAAAAGAAAGCGCACGGCGGGTTCAGCGGAAGAAGCGCAGCAAGGAGCGCGGTAGGAGGCGAACCCCGTTTCGCTGCAAAGCGCGGGGCTGCGCTGAGCGCGGCTGCCGGGGCTCCGCGGCCGCTCCCGGGGCCGCCCCGCGCCTCTCCCGCCGCCTCCGCTCCGGGAGCGCTGCTGCAGCGGGCGGGCAGGGCTCCCGCCGTGACACCCACGGGCACAGAAGGCAAAACCGGTACTTGCCCCAGCTTGGGCTAAGACACTCCGCAGGAGCTTTGCACCTCTCTGCCGCCCGGGGGGCAGCGCCAACCGCGACGTGCGGTGAGAGGGGCGCGGGGTTCGTCCTCTCCGGGACCGCAGCGCCGGGGACGGGTGGGCGGCAGTGTCTCCGCTCGAGGCGGGGGCCGCGGGGGTCGCCGCGGGCCGAGCGGGCGGCGGGCGCGGCGCGGGGCGGCGGCGCCTG